>JAOTON010001390.1:0-179562 GCA_034440635.1 Lepas anatifera | reverse complement strand
CCCAGGTCGCCCAGCAGGTAGAAGATGAAGGAGCGGGACATCACCGGTCGCTCCTCGGCCGGTGATGCTCAAACAACTGTTTGAGCTGGCTAAGGTCGCCTGATGTTGCTTGGTTTCATCAAGTTAAGTTTCACTTGATGTTGCTTGGTTTTTCTCCATTGATATACTGATTGCTGCTTATTATATATCTTAGGTAAGGAGTCACTTTGGGAGTAACCACCTTTGGATAAATGTATTTCCATCAGCTTTTTTTTGTAAAATTTGAATTTGTATTGATTGGTCTGTACCCATACTTGTACCAGGATAAGTCCATATTTGTTGTTTTATATTTAAATGAGTGCAATCGTCCAGCAACTAAAACTTTTTTCACGACATATATGAACTGAGGTCATATATATTTTTATCTGTCAGGCCTTTGTTCAATCGTTGATGATAATGTCTATTCCCATTTAAATGTATTTGTCTTTCCATTTGATATACTGATTCTGACTTCTTTAGACTGCATCAACGTCTCGTAGTGAAAGCATTTGAATGAATGGACATGTATATAAGCGCGTCGGTCTTCGGCCTCCCACGCTCCCTCCCGTGGCTCGCTTCTCCGTTGTCCCCCCCACGCGTGTCGGTCATTGGCCTGCGCTCCGCCCGTGGCTCGCTCGTCCGTTGCACCGCCCCCCTCCGCCGTACATGCCCGTCGTTCGGCGCCCGTCATCTTGAACCCCTTAGGCGGCTACCGTCCCGCTCACCACGGCATACTCCGTCCAGAAATCACCTTCCACAGTTTTTTCTCTTCTTTTCTCGAATCCTCATGTTCGTATTCCCACGTTCCTCATTCTCTTTCATCATGTCGGTGTTTTCGTTCTGTCATGTGTATGGGCTGTGGCGTACCTGAATAAATGTATGGAAGTAAATGTAAGTGTTAGTGAATGGCTGGAAATCCCACAAATGAGCGTTTCCCACCTACCAAATTTCCCACCCCTTTCAGTTTATTCACGTAGGTTTTAGCAGTTCTCAACCGCGCGCCTGTCCTCATACCAACAACACTTAATTGCATTCATACTCCCGCCTTTAGTCCGGCAAGTATTTTTAAGATGAAATCAAGCGAGCATAAGGTATGCCAGAACAACCAGAATACCCACTTCCAGCCAGGATTAGGGAAGACAGTTTTTCTGCCATTCATGATTTTGTTGTTTGTTTAATATTCATAAATGTTATGTTTTGTATGCTTTTTTCATTCTGATCAAAATGTTTTGTTGCATATTTTGTCGCTTTTGTAGTTTTTTCCTCGTTTATTGAACTAACTCCCTAGCACCCTTGATTTGAGTGTCTTCTTTTGGAATTTCCACATATTCAGCGCGGATCTCAAACTTCGCCAGCCTGCAAATTCAATGCGGCAAAGGAGTCATTGCTCCCCCAGTTGGCCCAAACCAGCCATTTGCCATCCCCCAATATGAGCCAGATATTTCCAATTTTGTCTAGGATCAAGGGGGAAAGTATGTTTTTAGTAGAGAACAAGTTGAGCGTGTTCCCTGCACTATTTTGTTTGTACAATGCAAATTTTAACTCTATAATCAAGAGTTCTCATGTTAAAGTATCTGCATACTTGACGTTTTTAATCGTGCAGCATTGGCCTGTGCTTTGCACGGTACAAACACGACATAAACCAAGCATAGTTTTGAAAACTAAAACTTCAAAATCCATGGGTATAAGGTATAAATATCTAAGTCACACCTTCTTCGTTTTCACTTTGTAATTTACCTCATTCCTGAGTCATGTTTTATGTGATGTCCATAATTATAAGATAGAAATGTTACCTAGGGTGAAAGAAGTTTGCTTCCTATTTTGTCTTGTGTTAGCTTGGGAGAACAAAAATCTTGAGTGTGTGAATGATCCTGATCGTGGCAAAACTGCCTCCTTTGCCTAACACAGACGAGAACACTATATTCTTAGAGGCAGCGCCGGCCTGCCCAGTGACCGTAGCGGCGGCTGACGCACGGATTGTGCTTAGTTCTTATCAGGGTCGGCATTTTTGCCAGTTGAGAGGGGTTTCTGCCGCCAGCCGGTTTTACCGCCTTAAAGCGACAAAAGGTGGCAGAAAGTGGCAAAATTCGGGGAGGTCAAATTTTCCATTATTTATGGAAGCTGAACTTTAAGCGTTTTCCAATAGTTGGTACCAATATCATGCAGATAATCGCACTGTATATTCGGTATTCTGATCACCTTATTAGGTATTATATATCCTATATGTCTTAGTCTTCGCCCCAAGGGCTGCAAACGCATATATAATCGCATGCCATCCACAGTTTAATCACTTCAGTTGCTAATCCTCGATAATATTAACAGCTGAATCAAACAGGTGCTTCTTCTCATGTCTAGTGGCAGTCTAGATGCAATAAGGCGGTTTTCATGGCAAGAAAGTCAAGCCGATCGAGCTCTGTAAGAATCCAGCCCATGCGTTGGGGTCTCCGATGCAGTTCTCTATCGGAGGCAAGCGCCTTTTAGTGTGCATGGTATATTACTGCAAAGACCGTTATTATTTTACGTGTGTCTTATTTGGTGACACTTTTGAGTGTTCCACAATGCCGAACAGTGGCGAACATTAGAAAGGGTACAAACTGGGGATTCTCAAGCCCCTGTGTGCCTGGTGTACTACATTGTATTTTATCGTATTGTATTCAAAGTCACGGACCCTTCCAAACATAAACGTTGGCTATTATAGAGCCCAGATCAAGAAGAAACACGGATAAAAACTAAATCATACATCCTCAATCCTCATACATTCCACAAACATGGCATGGTTGCGATGAACTTAGCTCAGATGACGTTTGATTTCTCGTTTGAACACACCTATAGGCATGTATCGCACTACATGTGGTAATCCATTAAAAGCATGACTGGCACGGTTTATAAAACGCCTTCTTCCTGACTCAGTTCTAATCCGCGGAAGGAAGAGATCGCTGTCATTTCTGGTCGTTCGCTCTTGGCGTTCACTGCGAGTTGCTATTTGTTGGGCTATGAGAGCGGGTTCGCCCACTTCCATGACACGCCTCAATAGGCACAATGAATGGTACACAATCATTTCACGAGCGGGAAATGATTGTGCATATTATTCACGAGCGGGAAATGAACTGCATATTTTTCGGCGAAGGACATTATTTCAGCCTGGATACATGGAAACGCATTGTAAGCAGTTTTTTTAGCTTCCGTAAGCTAGGCCGCACTCGGTCTAACGTTTGTTTATACGTATCAAGTGAAGAACCAGCGGCGACTGACCTGTTCTGGTTAACGCATTCACGTTTTTTCTAGACATGTCTTCTCGAACTCTTTGTTTGTTTCCGCTGATCATAAGCTCTCCAACCTAGCGGCTTGTATTCTCAGTGGTCGGTTATACCATGCATTTATCTTTTGGCAGGCGCGCACCCAGGATTTTCGTTTGGGGGGTGGCAGGCTGATTGGGAGGAGCGGCATGTCACGCGCAGGATTTCTTTCCCTGGCGAGGGGGCGGCAGTTCCGGACCAGGGGCGGCTTGAATCACGTGTTGAGTGAAAGTTTCAACGCAGGGATGTTCAGGGAAAAGTTCATCTGGTCTTGCCTTTTCAGGCGTTTCCTTGTTCATAGCCAATCACGATTGAAATGACATTTCGTTATGTACAAGATGTTGACTGATGTTGATTATTGATGTCTAAACGAACACCATGATGTTGAGTGTTCGTTTAGAAAAGTCGCGGTGGGGTGCCGTTTTTCGTCTCTGTAGGTGCCGTTTTTATGGGCCGTTGTGAGGGGTGTCTCCCCGCTTCCGTCTGTGGCTGTGAGCGTTGCTGTGGGCATCGCCGGTGTTGGCGGGTGACCCGGCCGCGGCTCGGCCTCAGTTTCAGTCCAGTATCGGCTCAGCGTCCAGCATGCAGCGCTCCACCACCGACGACCGGGCCAGCCTGGTGTCCTCCAGCGACGTGCCCTCCCACTACTCGGTCATCTCCGACCTGGAGCTGCTCTTCAGGCCCATCCCGGCCACGCCTTACATCATCACACACATCGCCATGCTGGTGAGTGCTGGCGCCATGCGCGTGGCTTTGATGTTAAGGGTTACTCTGCTCCAATACTTCAAGTGGTTCTTATAAGCGACGGCGTCGGCATCTGTGGGGACGCTGGAAACTAAGTTGTCTGCGTAGATTTTTTCGACATTCTTGAACTTCGTATCGTTTTGAAGCCCATGCGAAGGTGTAATGCTAAGCAAAATTTAGGTAAAAGGAAGCTCCATTCTTTTCAAAAGACCTTGTCTAATGACAATATTTTTGATGTCACGACACTTCGTTTAACGTCGGGATAACCACATGTTAAGCATTTTAGTCTACGGGAAATGTTGTGAAAAGACAGCGCGTGTCGGCAATCATTATCTTGCAAAACTGTGAATCTTGCTAGAAAGCTTGAAGAGAATTGTATTGTTTTATAGTGTATCAGGTCAAAAGGCGATACCAAATTATGGCGTGAGCAGCGAGTTTCTGTGTCTACATGGAAAGGTGTCGGTTTTTCAATATCTGTAACGCGCCACAGATTTCTCCACTGAAACCCCAAAGTTCGCCCTGGAAGAGACAAGCTTATGTAGGCACCGAATGTTTGTATTTGAACTTAAAACCTTCCACTCTTCTGTCACCAACATTTCGACTCCAATTCCAAAAAATCATGCAGTTTTCCAAGCTTGCTGATTATACTGGCACTCTTCTTGTCCTCTGGCTCCCTGCTTTACTTGGGGTAGAAATCCTGAATTACCCTCTTCTTTATGTGGAGATCATGACGGTGATTCACAATTTCGCTTCAAAAAAGTTTCATGACAGGACAGAAAATGAACATTTTTTATATCCCGGATATTTATACCCAGTAATAGAGATTTAGTTTTTTTTTACTCACGGGACAGCGGTGCAACGATAAGTTGACAAGTTATTGTGTCTATAAAGTGAGGTTCGCGGTCCCGTTTTATTCTAGGGCTGGAATGTGTGGAACGAATTGTTCCCTTTGATGATTTATTTTCTCTGATACAAACTAGAGAAAGCAATGAAATAGGACTGTGAGGTAAGCGTAAAAATTAAATATTTGCTGAATTCTTTTAATTGCCAGTTTTTTTGGCATACGGATCTTTTAAGTCCAATAGCGTGCCAGCTTAACGTTTGGCGTTTGTGTTGAAGCAGAACGGCTGAGCGGGGCCGTCGTCTTTGTTACACGCGGCTCGTGCCGTCCACACCATACCCAGCGGTCATCTGGCGGCGCTCTTTGTCCGCTCTCGTGTAGCGCTATCGCCGGGTGGGCTGGCCCTGTTCCACACCTCCAGCGCCCGTAAACAAACCTCGCCGCTTCGGCGCTGGCACTTGTGCCTCGGCGATTGAAGGAAAAAGGGGGACTTCCGTGTTAACTCCGGTTGTCGGGTTCCTGTCCTTCTGGAGATCGCTGCAGGCGGGTGTCATTTCGAGCTGCTCCAACCGGTTATGTTTACGCGAGGCCTGCGTGAGGTCGCACGGGGTGCTTGCCACGTGTTAGGATAGATCGTCAGTGTCGCTGAATCACCGCAGTCAGTGTCGAGCAAAGGAGTGAAGGATGACCCGCTTAGCTGAGAGTATCTCGGTCTGGGGACGGGGAGAGTGAAGCATCATACCCTCTAGTTATATTATCCTATGGGCTGTTGATTTGTGTTTTCGCTTAATTTGATGCTTCACGATGTTCTCACTGGACGGCTCAGAACTATGAAGAGTGGGCCGGTGACTGTGCGTGTCCTGTCGTCCTTGCGATTCGATAACTTTGCAGATGGTACGGTGTTGTCCATATTCCGCATGAATAATGCAGAAAATACTTAAATTTCCCTGTCCGGTTCATGAATACGGTTTTATTATCTTGGTTGAGTTCATGCCACGACGTGTTACTCGACCCATCCAACGCCGGAAGGAAATCCGTCAATTATCACCTCAGTCTTAAAGTGACAGATACTCCCTTGCAGACCCGAAAGTGTGTACCGTTCAGCCCTTATTTTTCGTCTAGAAAACGATGCGTATCTGGGTATCTGACTTGCTGAATGATCTCTTCTTGTAGAATTGCTGCTATAGTTTTGGCGTTGTTTTCCCGCTGGGTTTGGCCACCATTGTGTTGGTTTTGCCCCACCTTCCGTAACCCCTGAGGGAGGGGAAGAGCAAGGAACGATTGGGACTTAATACACAGTGACTGCTGAGATCTTAACACGCGTATTGACGGGGGTCTCAGCCACTTCCGCTTTGACGGGGGTGGCGGGTGCCCGCCCCCCTTAGATCTCGAGAACTGCGCTAGGTAGCGAAAAACGGGAAACGGCGTTGGGTAGCCCATCCACTTCTCCATCGGAAATATTTGGACCATTTTTTTGTCAGGTCACATTTAAGGTCACTAGAGGGCAAAACATGCCGTCATAGGGATAACATGTAAATTAAGGTTTTTGGTCATTACATCTGAACAAGTAAAGATATAGCAAAATAACTGGAACTTTATGAATCCCTGCAGCAAGCCTAATCGAATGATATATAATGTGACCTTGCTAGGTCGAATCAAGGATTTGACCTGACCTGAGGTCAGGTCAAGGTCAAATCAGATAAAATGAATATCAGAACCGCAGAGACAAGGCGAATCTAATGCAGCTAACATAAACGCTCTATCACCATCCGTTACTAATTTGCTCAGTTAAAACCATTTTTTCCATGTATTTCCAATGGAGAGGTCATGACTTGTACCTGACCTTTGGTCACCGATATAAAAAATACCGGAATAAGTTTTAGAGAACTCGGTGGGCCCATTATTTGATGTGAGTCTCAATCGGATAAGTCCACCCTGTTCCGACTTATGCTATCTTAAACTTTTTTGAAGTCAGGTCACTTGACCTGGACTGGTGAACTGACCTAAAAATTTTGAAAAAGTGTAAAAATGATAAGGTGAAAAGGTATACAAAGTACGGCGGCGCTACGCGCCGCCGTTTTTATGCTGGTACCGAAAAACCCGAGGGGGTACCCGCCCCCCGTCAATGCTCGTGTTAATACGGTGTCGTCAGCTCTCACCCTGTTGGGAGGGTATTATGAGAACAGAATTTCTCGGGCAGAATACCCGCCCGGGGATTTGAACCGGGGTCAGCGGCGTGGGGGAAGTCGAACACTTCCCCCACGCCGCGGCATCCCCTAACCGCCGGGGCGTGGCCGTCAGCTGGTGCTGTTCCTGGCCACACTGCTGCTGCCGTTCCCCTTTTTCTGCAAGTACCACGCCTGCCACCTGCAGACCTACACCCTGCAGACCCTGCTGCACGTGATAGTGTGGATCGTCAGCGGGGTAAGTCCGCGACGCATGGTCGGATGCTGCTTAGTTGCACTGTGTGCTGTAGCATGGTGCCTTGTTTCGATGGGTTAATGTAAATTTCCACTCCATAATTTTATTTCGCTATAATAGGATTCAGTTGTTAGTGCTACGTTGCTGTCAGGGCTATAATCACTCCACACCTACCCGTGCAGATAATACATCTCATTCTGCACAAGATACACTTCAAGTCGTACATCCGCGGATACTCGGAGTTCCACTACTTGACTCGCATACATCGGAAAACGCCAGTGGTCGTGTACTCCGTAGGTAAGTGAACGCCCGACCACGGGGCTCTCGGCACCTCAGCCTTCAGTCCTTGGTCGGTGTAAAACCGTTGTTTTTCGTCTTAGGTGAGTGGGATCGATGAAAGCGAGGACGCAACTGGGGTATACTCATTGGCATTTGAATCCGCTGGTAGGTAACACTGCGTTACTGACCGGTAATGTGGCACGGTTGCCCCGCTGTGGAGCGTCTGACCTGAGCCGCCGGCAGGTAACACTGCGTTACTGGCCGGTAATGTGGCACGGTTGCCCCGCTGTGGAGCGTCTGACCTGAGCCGCCGGAAGGTAACACTGCGTTACTGGCCGGTAATGTGGCACGGTTGCCCCGCTGTGGCGCGTCTGACCTGAGCCGCCGGCAGGTAACACTGCGTTACTGGCCGGTAATGTGGCACGGTTGCCCCGCTGTGGCGCGTCTGACCTGAGCCGCCGGCAGGTAACACTGCGTTACTGGCCGGTAATGTGGCACGGTTGCCCCGCTGTGGCGCGTCTGACCTGAGCCGCCCGGCAGGTAACACTGCGTTACTGGCCGGTAATGTGGCACGGTTGCCCCGCTGTGGAGCGTCTGACCTGAGCCGCCGGCAGGTAACACTGCGTTACTGGCCGGTAATGTGGCACGGTTGCCCCGCTGTGGAGCGTCTGACCTGAGCCGCCGGCAGGTAACACTGCGTTACTGGCCGGTAATGTGGCACGGTTGCCCCGCTGTGGAGCGTCTGACCTGAGCCGCCGGCAGGTAACACTGCGTTACTGGCCGGTAATGTGGCACGGTTGCCCCGCTGTGGCGCGTCTGACCTGAGCCGCCGGCAGGTAACACTGCGTTACTGGCCGGTAATGTGGCACGGTTGCCCCGCTGTGGCGCGTCTGACCTGAGCCGCCGGCAGGTAACACTGCGTTACTGGCCGGTAATGTGGCACGGTTGCCCCGCTGTGGCGCGTCTGACCTGAGCCGCCGGCAGGTAACACTGCGTTACTGGCCGGTAATGTGGCACGGTTGCCCCGCTGTGGCGCGTCTGACCTGAGCCGCCGGCAGGGCAACGCGCTGCTGCTGCTGCTGTCACTGCTGATGCGTGAACTGCCGCCGCCGGACCAGCCGGCCCCACCGCCCTACCCCAGCCAGTGGCCACTCTCCGCCTTCCACTATGTCCAGCTGCTGTCGGCGATGGAGATGCTGGTGCTCTTCCCAGTGCTCATCAGATACCTCCGTAAGTACCGGCAGTCCAGTTCTACTGCTCTTCCCACTGCTTATCAGATATTTCCAAAGTCCGGGCGTAATGTCCAGCAGCTGTAGGGTTCAGATAGCGCCGTAAGTACCGACACAATGTCGAGCTCTAATGCTCTTCGCGGCGCTTATCTGATAACTCCGTCAGTACTGGTACGATGTCCAGTTACTACGACTCTCCCCGGTGCTACCTCGAGAGTACCACCACCACGTCCAGTGCTAGCGACGATGCTGCGCCCGATGCTGGAGAAAGACCTCTGAACTAGCTGCACTGACCCGCAGTGGTGGTGGCCCTGTTGGTCAGATTCTAGTGTACTTTACTTCTGTTGCGAGTCCAGAACTGTTCATGTGCTACTGATGTTTGTGGGGAGAGGGGGGGCAGGACTGGTGTTGTGGTCTAAATTGCCCTGTGACTCGGCAGGACTGGTGGTGCGGTTTAACCTCGCCTGTGACCCGGCAGGACCGGTGGTGCGGTTTAACGTGGCCTCTGACCGGGCAGGACTGGTGGTATGGTTTAACGTGGCCTGTGACCCGGCAGGACTGGTGGTGCGGATTAACGTTGACTCTGACCCGGCAGGACTGGTGGCGCGGTTTAATGTGGCTTGTGACCCGGCAGGACTGGTGGTGCGGATTAACGTTGACTCTGACCCGGCAGGACTGGTGGCGCGGTTTAATGTGGCCTGTGACCCGGCAGGACGGGTGGTGCGGATTAACGTTGACTCTGACCCGGCAGGACTGGTGGCGCGGTTTAATGTGGCCTGTGACCCGGCAGGACTGGTGGTGCGGATTAACGTTGACTCTGACCCGGCAGGACTGGTGGCGCGGTTTAACCTCGCCTGTGACCCGGCAGGACCGGTGGTGCGGTTTAACGTGGCCTCTGACCGGGCAGGACTGGTGGTATGGTTTAACGTGGCCTGTGACCCGGCAGGACTGGTGGTGCGGATTAACATTGACTCTGACCCGGCAGGACTGGTGGCGCGGTTTAATGTGGCTTGTGACCCGGCAGGACTGGTGGTGCGGATTAACGTTGACTCTGACCCGGCAGGACTGGTGGCGCGGTTTAATGTGGCCTGTGACCCGGCAGGACTGGTGGTGCGGATTAACGTTGACTCTGACCCGGGAGGACTGGTGGCGCGGTTTAATGTGGCCTGTGACCCGGCAGGACTGGTGGTGCGGATTAACGTTGACTCTGACCCGGCAGGACTGGTGGCGCGGTTTAATGTGGCCTGTGACCCGGCAGGACTGGTGGTGCGGATTAACGTTGACTCTGACCCGGCAGGACTGGTGGCGCGGTTTAATGTGGCTTGTGACCCGGCAGGACTGGTGGTGCGGATTAACGTTGACTCTGACCCGGCAGGACTGGTGGCGCGGTTTAATGTGGCCTGTGACCCGGCAGGACTGGTGGTGCGGATTAACGTTGACTCTGACCCGGCAGGACTGGTGGCGCGGTTTAATGTGGCCTGTGACCCGGCAGGACTGGTGGTGCGGATTAACGTTGACTCTGACCGGGCAGGACTGGTGGTATGGTTTAACGTGGCCTGTGACCCGGCAGGACTGGTGGTGCGGATTAACGTTGACTCTGACCCGGCAGGACTGGTGGCGCGGTTTAATGTGGCTTGTGACCCGGCAGGACTGGTGGCGCGGTTTAATGTGGCTTGTGACCCGGCAGGACTGGTGGCGCGGTTTAATGTGGCTTGTGACCCGGCAGGACTGGTGGTGCGGTTTAATGTGGCTTGTGACCCGGCAGGACCGGTGGTGCGGTTTAACGTGGCCTGTGACCCGGCAGGACTGGTGGTGCGGATTAACGTTGACTCTGACCCGGCAGGACTGGTGGCGCGGTTTAATGTGGCTTGTGACCGGGCAGGACTGGTGGTGCGGATTAACGTTGACTCTGACCCGGCAGGACTGGTGGTGCGGTTTAATGTGGCTTGTGACCCGGCAGGACTGGTGGCGCGGTTTAACGTGGCCTGTGACCCGGCAGGACTGGTGGCGCGGTTTAATGTGGCCTGTGACCCGGCAGGACTGGTGGTGCGGATTAACGTTGACTCTGACCCGGCAGGACTGGTGGCGCGGTTTAATGTGGCTTGTGACCCGGCAGGACTGGTGGTGCGGTTTAATGTGGCTTGTGACCCGGCAGGACCGGTGGTGCGGTTTAACGTGGCCTGTGACCCGGCAGGACTGGTGGTGCGGATTAACGTTGACTCTGACCCGGCAGGACTGGTGGCGCGGTTTAATGTGGCTTGTGACCGGGCAGGACTGGTGGTGCGGATTAACGTTGACTCTGACCCGGCAGGACTGGTGGTGCGGTTTAATGTGGCTTGTGACCGGGCAGGACTGGTGGTGCGGTTTAATGTGGCTTGTGACCCGGCAGGACTGGTGGCGCGGTTTAACGTGGCCTGTGACCCGGCAGGACTGGTGGCGCGGTTTAATGTGGCCTGTGACCCGGCAGGACTGGTGGTGCGGATTAACGTTGACTCTGACCCGGCAGGACTGGTGGCGCGGTTTAATGTGGCCTGTGACCCGGCAGGACTGGTGGTGCGGATTAACGTTGACTCTGACCCGGCAGGACTGGTGGCGCGGTTTAATGTGGCTTGTGACCCGGCAGGACTGGTGGTGCGGATTAACGTTGACTCTGACCCGGCAGGACTGGTGGCGCGGTTTAATGTGGCCTGTGACCCGGCAGGACTGGTGGTGCGGATTAACGTTGACTCTGACCCGGCAGGACTGGTGGCGCGGTTTAATGTGGCCTGTGACCCGGCAGGACTGGTGGTGCGGATTAACGTTGACTCTGACCGGGCAGGACTGGTGGTATGGTTTAACGTGGCCTGTGACCCGGCAGGACTGGTGGTGCGGATTAACGTTGACTCTGACCCGGCAGGACTGGTGGCGCGGTTTAATGTGGCTTGTGACCCGGCAGGACTGGTGGCGCGGTTTAATGTGGCTTGTGACCCGGCAGGACTGGTGGCGCGGTTTAATGTGGCTTGTGACCCGGCAGGACTGGTGGTGCGGTTTAATGTGGCTTGTGACCCGGCAGGACTGGTGGTGCGGTTTAACGTGGCCTGTGACCCGGCAGGACTGGTGGTGCGGATTAACGTTGACTCTGACCCGGCAGGACTGGTGGCGCGGTTTAATGTGGCTTGTGACCGGGCAGGACTGGTGGCGCGGATTAACGTTGACTCTGACCCGGCAGGACTGGTGGCGCGGTTTAACGTGGCCTGTGACCCGGCGGGACTGGTGGTGCGGTTTAATGTGGCTTGTGACCCGGCAGGACTGGTGGCGCGGTTTAATGTGGCTTGTGACCCGGCAGGACTGGTGGCGCGGTTTAACGTGGCCTCTGACCCGGCAGGACTGGTGGTGCGGTTTAATGTGGCTTGTGACCCGGCAGGACTGGTGGTGCGGTTTAATGTGGCTTGTGACCCGGCAGGACTGGTGGTGCGGTTTAATGTGGCCTCTGACCCGGCAGGACTGGTGGTGCGGTTTAATGTGGCTTGTGACCGGGCAGGACTGGTGGTGCGGTTTAACGTGGCCTGTGACCCGGCAGGACTGGTGGTGCGGTTTAATGTGGCTTGTGACCCGGCAGGACTGGTGGTGCGGTTTAACGTGGCCTGTGACCCGGCAGGACTGGTGGTGCGGTTTAACGTGGCCTGTGACCCGGCAGGACTGGTGGCGCGGTTTAACGTGGCCTGTGACCCGGCAGGACTGGTGGCGCGGTTTAATGTGGCTTGTGACCCGGCAGGACTGGTGGTGCGGTTTAACGCGGCCTGTGACCCGGCAGGACTGGTGGTGCGGTTTAATGTGGCTTGTGACCCGGCAGGACTGGTGGTGCGGTTTAACGCGGCCTGTGACCCGGCAGGACTGGTGGTGCGGTTTAACGTTGACTCTGACCCGGCAGGACTGGTGGTGCGGTTTAACGTTGACTCTGACCCGGCAGGACTGGTGGCGCGGTTTAATGTGGCCTGTGACCCGGCAGGACTGGTGGTGCGGTTTAATGTGGCCTGTGACCCGGCAGGACTGGTGGTGCGGTTTAATGTGGCTTGTGACCCGGCAGGACTGGTGGTGCGGTTTAACGCGGCCTGTGACCCGGCAGGACTGGTGGTGCGGTTTAACGTTGACTCTGACCCGGCAGGACTGGTGGTGCGGTTTAACGTTGACTCTGACCCGGCAGGACTGGTGGTGCGGTTTAACGTTGACTCTGACCCGGCAGGACTGGTGGCGCGGTTTAATGTGGCCTGTGACCCGGCAGGACTGGTGGTGCGGTTTAATGTGGCCTGTGACCCGGCAGGACTGGTGGTGCGGTTTAACGTGGCCTGTGACCCGGCAGGACTGGTGGCGCGGTTTAATGTGGCTTGTGACCGGGCAGGACTGGTGGTGCGGTTTAACGTGGCCTGTGACCCGGCAGGACTGGTGGTGCGGTTTAATGTGGCTTGTGACCCGGCAGGACTGGTGGTGCGGTTTAACGCGGCCTGTGACCCGGCAGGACTGGTGGTGCGGTTTAACGTTGACTCTGACCCGGCAGGACTGGTGGTGCGGTTTAACGTTGACTCTGACCCGGCAGGACTGGTGGCGCGGTTTAATGTGGCCTGTGACCCGGCAGGACTGGTGGTGCGGTTTAACGTGGCCTGTGACCCGGCAGGACTGGTGGTGCGGTTTAATGTGGCTTGTGACCCGGCAGGACTGGTGGTGCGGTTTAATGTGGCTTGTGACCGGGCAGGACTGGTGGTGCGGTTTAATGTGGCCTGTGACCCGGCAGGACTGGTGGTGCGGTTTAACGTGGCCTGTGACCCGGCAGGACTGGTGGCGCGGTTTAATGTGGCTTGTGACCCGGCAGGACTGGTGGTGCGGTTTAATGTGGCCTGTGACCGGGCAGGACTGGTGGTGCGGTTTAATGTGGCTTGTGACCGGGCAGGACTGGTGGTGCGGTTTAATGTGGCCTGTGACCCGGCAGGACTGGTGGTGCGGTTTAACGCGGCCTGTGACCCGGCAGGACTGGTGGTGCGGTTTAACGTTGACTCTGACCCGGCAGGACTGGTGGTGCGGTTTAACGTTGACTCTGACCCGGCAGGACTGGTGGCGCGGTTTAATGTGGCCTGTGACCCGGCAGGACTGGTGGTGCGGTTTAATGTGGCCTGTGACCCGGCAGGACTGGTGGTGCGGTTTAATGTGGCTTGTGACCCGGCAGGACTGGTGGTGCGGTTTAACGCGGCCTGTGACCCGGCAGGACTGGTGGTGCGGTTTAATGTGGCTTGTGACCGGGCAGGACTGGTGGTGCGGTTTAATGTGGCCTCTGACCCGGCAGGACTGGTGGTGCGGTTTAACGTTGACTCTGACCCGGCAGGACTGGTGGTGCGGTTTAACGCTGACTCTGACCCGGCAGGACTGGTGGTGCGGTTTAACGTTGACTCTGACCCGGCAGGACTGGTGGTGCGGTTTAATGTGGCTTGTGACCCGGCAGGACTGGTGGTGCGGTTTAATGTGGCCTGTGACGCGGCAGGACTGGTGGTGCGGTTTAATGTGGCTTGTGACCGGGCAGGACTGGTGGTGCGGTTTAACGTGGCCTGTGACCCGGCAGGACTGGTGGTGCGGTTTAACGTGGCCTATGACCCGGCAGGACTGGTGGCGCGGTTTAATGTGGCCTGTGACCCGGCAGGACTGGTGGTGCGGATTAACGTTGACTCTGACCCGGCAGGACTGGTGGCGCGGTTTAATGTGGCCTGTGACCCGGCAGGACTGGTGGTGCGGTTTAACGTGGCCTGTGACCCGGCAGGACTGGTGGTGCGGTTTAACGTGGCCTGTGACCCGGCAGGACTGGTGGCGCGGTTTAATGTGGCTTGTGACCCGGCAGGACTGGTGGTGCGGTTTAATGTGGCTTGTGACCCGGCAGGACTGGTGGTGCGGTTTAATGTGGCTTGTGACCCGGCAGGACTGGTGGTGCGGTTTAATGTGGCTTGTGACCGGGCAGGACTGGTGGTGCGGTTTAATGTGGCCTCCTGACCCGGCAGGACTGGTGGTGCGGATTAACGCTGACTCTGACCCGGCAGGACTGGTGGTGCGGATTAACGTTGACTCTGACCCGGCAGGACTGGTGGCGCGGTTTAACGTGGCCTGTGACCCGGCAGGACTGGTGGTGCGGTTTAACGTGGCCTGTGACCCGGCAGGACTGGTGGCGCGGTTTAACGTTGACTCTGACCCGGCAGGACTGGTGGTGCGGTTTAACGTGGCCTGTGACCCGGCAGGACTGGTGGTGCGGATTAACGTTGACTCTGACCCGGCAGGACTGGTGGTGCGGTTTAACGTGGCCTGTGACCCGGCAGGACTGGTGGCGCGGTTTAATGTGGCCTGTGACCCGGCAGGACTGGTGGCGCGGTTTAATGTGGCCTGTGACCCGGCAGGACTGGTGGTGCGGATTAACGTTGACTCTGACCGGGCAGGACTGGTGGTGCGGTTTAACGTTGACTCTGACCCGGCAGGACTGGTGGTGCGGTTTAACGCGGCTTGTGACCGGGCAGGACTGGTGGTGCGGTTTAATGTGGCCTGTGACCGGGCAGGACTGGTGGTGCGGTTTAATGTGGCCTGTGACCCGGCAGGACTGGTGGTGCGGTTTAATGTGGCTTGTGACCGGGCAGGACTGGTGGTGCGGATTAACGTTGACTCTGACCCGGCAGGACTGGTGGTGCGGTTTAATGTGGCTTGTGACCGGGCAGGACTGGTGGTGCGGATTAACGTTGACTCTGACCCGGCAGGACTGGTGGTGCGGTTTAATGTGGCTTGTGACCGGGCAGGACTGGTGGTGCGGTTTAATGTGGCCTGTGACCCGGCAGGACTGGTGGTGCGGTTTAATGTGGCTTGTGACCGGGCAGGACTGGTGGTGCGGTTTAACGTTGACTCTGACCGGGCAGGACTGGTGGTGCGGTTTAATGTGGCTTGTGACCGGGCAGGACTGGTGGTGCGGTTTAATGTGGCCTGTGACCCGGCAGGACTGGTGGTGCGGTTTAATGTGGCTTGTGACCGGGCAGGACTGGTGGTGCGGTTTAACGTTGACTCTGACCGGGCAGGACTGGTGGTGCGGTTTAATGTGGCTTGTGACCGGGCAGGACTGGTGGTGCGGTTTAATGTGGCCTGTGACCCGGCAGGACTGGTGGTGCGGTTTAACGTGGCCTGTGACCCGGCAGGACTGGTGGTGCGGTTTAACGCGGCGCGCTCTCCGCCGGACGTGGCTGACGAAGACGAGGAGTTACGGCCGCGGACGCGCCGGCCAGTGGTGAAGGAGGACCGGGTGTACAACGAGCGGCTGATGCTGCGGCAGGCTGACTGCATCCAGCAGCTGCGCACCCACAACACCCGCCTCGGACGCAAGATCGTGGAGATGCATAGTATGGGCGCGGTAGGCGGCGGGCAGGACGCCCCCGCCCCCACCCCGGCGGCCAACTGTGCCTGAAGCGAGCCTGTGTCCGGCGGGGAGTACAAACAGGGAGGACTCGGGGCTGGGGGAGTTCACCAGTAGCAGTGCCCGCGCCTGCGGTTGTGAGACGGTGCCTCACGTGCCTTGGAGTGGTCCAAATAACCGGTCGGGGTGGGGGTTTGCGTGTCTGTGCCTGATTCTTGGTGTGGTGTGTGTTCTGGAGTGTTTCTGCGTGCCCAGGTGTGGTTTGATATCGATCTGGATAGGAGCTGACTTACGAGCTGCGCGGTGAGCTCGGTCTGTGAACCAGCGGAGTCGCAGCTTCTGATTGGTCTAGCCTCTAAATCGAATGGGAAGGGGCAGCAGCATCAGCTCTCGGCGCTGGGGTGCTGATCCCTCTGGGCAAACCAGGAGCGCATGACAGCAACTGCGGGATATTCTGTTCAACCTATGCTTCAAAGGACTAATTCGGCCCTGGATTATTAATTTTATGTTGTGAACTGTCTTAGTCTCGGCTCGGTCGCACGCCAACGATTGCTCATGATTGGTGAAACGTAGGAGCTTCCTTTGGGACCCACCAGATACCATATTGGTCTTGATATACGAGTGACGGGCGTGAGTGATGTTTGAGTGAACACGTTCTGGATAGAAAGCAAGTTTATGTAATAGGCTGGCGCGCGTTATACCGAATTACATGCGAATGTAATAGGATCGCGCGCGTGATGCCGAACTGCATGCGAATGTAATGGGATCGCGCGCGTGATACCGAATTACATGCGTATGTAATTGAATCGCGCGCATGGTACCGAATTACATGCGTAGGTGAAGAGTTGGCTCGTGTGATACGGAATTACAGGCGTGAGTGACGGGTTGGTGCGCGTTATACCGAATCGCAGGCGTGAGTGACGGGTTGGCGCGCGTTATACCGAATCGCAGGCGTGAGTGATGGGTTGGTGCGCGTTATACCGAATCGCAGGCGTGAGTGATGGGTTGGTGCGCGTTATACCGAATCGCAGGCGTGAGTGACGGGTTGGCGCGCGTTATACCGAATCGCAGGCGTGAGTGACGGGTTGGCGCGCGTTATACCGAATCGCAGGCGTGCGTGACGGGTTGGTGCGCGTTATACCGAACCGCATGCGTGAGTGATGGGTTGGCGCGCGTTGTACCGAACCGCATGCGTGCGTGACGGGTTGGCGCGCGTTATACCGAATTTCACGTGTGAATGGTGGGACGGCAGGTGAGGCACCGACTGAGCCGGCGTCAGTTGGTGGTTACCTGGCAGGACTGAGGGAACGCGCGGTGGTCTGTGGGGCCGACAGATGTCTCCTCTGCGTGAGGGTCGCGGCTGGGTGATGACTGGTACGAGGCTCCGCTGCCAGTGATGTGGGCTGCTGGAGAGGCTGCGTGCCCCAGTACAGACCGCTCCTTACCCGTTGGCACAGCCCGTCTGCCTGCATGAGCCTGTGTGCAGTGGCAGCAGAAGTCTATATTTTGTGTTCCAGCGCCGTCGTCCGGGTAGAAGTGTACCAGTTAGCTGGTGCGCTATACTGCGTGGGTTTCCAGTGTTGTCCGACGAAGGGCCAGTTGGCTGGTGCCTCGTCACAGCGCCGTGAAAACATCCGCCAAAGAGTTGTTCGTAGGGTAGACTTATGAAGTGTCGCGACTCCTTTTCAGAAGGTGCTGCTGCATTTTGCGTTGTGCAGGGCCTTCCGTGGGAGGAATGTCTTTTGAGACGAGCCTTGGCTATTCATAATTTCTTTGCCAATCACCAGTGGGAGAAGTTCTTGAAACACCAAAGGGGTTAATGTTCGAATCAATAATGAAGATCTTGCAGGCTACTCTTGGGGGGGTCTTATGGCGCCGACGCCTCTGAGCCCGTGTTGTGCGGTAATATTAAGTGTAGTACACGGGTGTTGATCAGTCTTTCCGCCCTTTAGTGTCGCCGTAGGTAGTGCTCCAGTGTAACGATGTAGGTAGATAGTGTAACGATGTAGCTAGATAGTGTAACGGTGTAGCTAGATAGTGTAACGATGTAGCTACATCTGTATGATATCACTTGTGTAAAAGCTATCTTCTACAAGTAACGTCGTGCCCCATTTGGGATGCACACGTGCGCTACCCGTCCTCTTCGATAAGAGAGGTTAAAGTGTAGTTTTGTATTCTTGATTCACTAAGCAGAGGCTAATGGTTTTCATTGGTACGTTTGCTTTTTGTTCTTGACAAGTATAAGCGTATGTGTTCAGCAATATGAAGCTCAACGTATCATTTTTAACGAGTGTGTTCCGTAAGCTTGGCTTTATTCACAATGTAATGAGTTTGGAAAAATACATGGAACCGTGATTGCGTACGTGAAATCTGTCCTGGGATATTTCTGTACTGTAAGAGTTATGGCCGATGCACAGCATTCAGCTTAATGTTCTATATTCATGAACAAGACCCAGTTGTTCTACTTTCCGCTTCACGCTAATGCGACAGTATCGTGACGTCGCTTCGCTATTTTCCGTCTTCATGGACAGTAAACAGCAATGCACTTGCACGTGATATGATGTGTCGCGTACAAAGCAATTGTGCAATTCTGCTAAAGCGGAATGTCTTCAGCGTGGGCCCGATTTTGTGGAGTCGCCCGAGCCGTGTCTTTGCTGGCAACCGGCACGAGTTTTTCCACCAGTACTGCTGAATGTTGCGGTGGCTGGGGGCCTTCCACAGGTTCACCGCAGGGTTTTTTTCCGATGACCGGTGACCGCAGATTTGCATCGATTCCCAATCCGAATTCGTCATATTGGTCACCAAAACTGTGATTAGCAACACGCGTGGACGGAAAAATTGCAGAAAAAATCCGTAGGAAATGTGATTTCTCTATGTCGTGAAAACTAAGGTATGATTTTGATCGGACAGGAAAAAGTCCGCGATCTCCATGATTTTATCTTAAACATGGGTTATAGTCCTAAAAACACGTATATTTGTAGGCGCGGAGTAGATTTTTATTTGGAGTTTTGAACCGATATTCTGGGCATAGTAACAGGCAGTCAAGGTAACGAATGATGTTTTCACTCCGCGTCTAAAAGGACACCGCCGCTTCCCCCTCTCCAGGATGCGAACGCCCCCTCGTCTGGATGGCGTCCCCTGTCTGTGCTCCCCCTCCCTCCCCCGACCAGGTCAAGGTCCTGGATCCGATATAAACTGAGGGACGCAGTACATATATTTTGACGTAATGCCAGCTCAGCGTCAGGTACGTACACTGCGGTCGGATCAAGGTGCGCGGCTCGGGGATTTCCCGACCTTGAGATCCGCGGCTGCCAAGCGGCTAAATTATGGTCAACTGTGCAACCGACTGAAATGACGTTAGCTGCAGACGTGTCTGCCCAATTATGTATTCTGCAGCCAGGTGGGTCAGAGGGGGAGGTGTTTTCCCAAAATGTAGTCAATTTCCTTTAAAAACAAAAACGATTTTAATTGTCTTCGATGTTTACTCTCGATCTCAAACGATATTATCTGAAGGCGCCGCTGCACAGTGGCGTAGCCAAAGGAGTCCTTGGGGTCCGCGGACCCCCCTTGTGCTGACCTTATGCACTGGAAAACACGAGCATTGGTATCAGGGGCCCCCCTGAGCTTGGTCTCAGGGGGCCCTCCGAGCTCGATCCCAGCCCCCCCCGAGGTTGGTCTCAGGGATCTCCGAACTTGGTCTCAGGGGCCCCCAGCTTGGTATCACGGGCTTTCCGAGCTTGGTCTCAGAGGCCCCCGATCATCGGTATTGAGGACTCCAGAGTACCAAACATTGATCTCGGGGGCCCTGAGCTTGGTCTCAGGGGGCCCCTGAGCTTTGCCTCAGAGGGGCCCCGAGCTTGGTCTCAAGGGACCTCCGAACTTGGTCTCAGGGGCCCCGAGCTTGGTCTCAGGAGGCCCTCCGAGCTTGGTCTCACGGGCCTCCAGAGCTTGGTCTCGGGGCTCGAGCTCGGTCTCAGGGGGCCCTGAGCTTGGTCTCAGTGGCCCCGAGCTTGGTCTCAAGGGACTTCCGAACTTGGTCTCAGGGACCCCCAAGCTTGGTCTCAGGGGCCCCTGAGCTTGGTCTCACGGGCTTTCCGAGCTTGGTCTCAGGGGCCCCCAAGCTTTGCCTCAGGGGGCCTCCCGAGCATGGTCTCAAGGGGCCTCGAACTTGGTCTCAGGGGCCGCCCGAGCTTGGTCTCAGGAGGCCCTCCGAGCTCACGGGCCTCCTGAGCTTGGTCACAGAGGGCTCCGAGTTCGGTCTCAGGGGACCCCAAGCTTGGTCTCAGGGGGCCCCCGAGCTTGGTCTCACGGGCTTTCCGAGCCTGGTCTCAGCGGCCCCCGATCATCGGTATCGAGGGCTCCAGAGTACCAAAAAGGATCTCGGGGGGGGCTCCCTGAGCTCGGTCTTAGGGGCCCCCGAGCTTAATCTCACGGGCCTTTCGATCTTGGTCTCAGAGGCCCCCCGAGCTTGGTCTCAGGGGTCCCCCGGGCTCGGTCTCAGGGCCCGCCAGGTTGGTCTCAGGGGACCCCTGAACTTGGTCTCAGGGGCCCCTGATCATCGGTATCGAGACTCTAGGGAACCAGAAATTGATCTCGGGGGCCCCTGAGCTCGGTCTCAGGGGCCCCCGAGCTTGGTCTCAGGGGCCCCGAGCTTTAGTCTCACGGGCCTTTCAATCTTGGTCTCAGGGTCCCCCTAGCTTGGCTCAGGGACCCCAAGCTTAGTCTCAGGGGCCTTTCTATCTTGGTCTCAGGGGCCCCCCGAGTTTGGTCCCAGGGGCCTCCGAGTTTGGTCTCAGGGGCCCCCGAGCTTGGTCTCACGGACCTTCCGAGCTTGGTCTCAGGGGCCCCCGATCATCGGTATTGAGGGCTCCAGAGTACCAAACATTGATCTCAGGGGCCCCCTGAGCTCGGTCTCAAGGGCCCCCAAGCTTGGTCTCAGGTCCCCCCGAGCTTTAGTCTCACGGGCCTTTCGATCTTGGTCTCAGGGGGCCCCAAGCTTGGTCTCACGGGCCTTTCGATCTTGGTCCTAGAGGGCTACAGAGCTGGTCTCAGGGATCCCCGAGCATTGGTATCGATGGCTCCGGAGCAGCGAACATTGATCTCGGGAAGTGGGGGGGGGACAATATTGATCTCGGGTGCCCCCCGACTATCGATATCGAGGGGACTTATGAGCGAGGCAAGAGAATTGGCCCCATGGGACCCAGAGTTTGGTCTCAGGGGCCCAGGCTTGGGCTCAGGGTCCTCGAGCATTGGTATCAAGAGGCTCCAGAATACCGAGCATTAGTCTCGGGGGAGCCTCCGAATGTTGATCTGGGGCCCCCGAACAACGGTGTCGAGTTACTCCTGAGAAAAGCGCAAGCATGGGCCTAAGGGTGCCCCCTGAACCTGGCCTAAGTGGCAGAGGTGAAAAACCTTGTCTTTCTGGACGTTTAGTAGGAGACAGATTCTAAGCATTGGAGGAGACAGCTGGACAATATAAAGTATATAGAATGTCCAGGTAATTGGAGGAACACTGCCAACTGGTCACTCTTTGTTTCTCCGCCTACTTTCCTCCCTCAAACTGCAACACCATCTTAATTAGAAACGTAGCACCTAATATTTGCACTTTTAATGGGCTCCAGTGGACCTTAGGTTTGCACCTCGAAATGCCGGGAGAGGTTTCCTTCAAAAAAACCTCCGGTAGGGGAAAGGTTTCCCGCGCAGGAAAATCGGAAGAAAAACCCCTACCAGCCCTTTCTCGGTGAAGTTTCTCTGGAATCTGGCAGGAGGGTCTGAAATGTGTGGATCCAGTTTGAAGTTGGTTATTTTATGGCGGTGGCGCAGTATTGACCCCGGTCACGCTCACCAGCGGCGCTAGTGTGCCCTCCAAGATGGCCGCGAAAGAGGGACTCCGAGAGGTAAACAACGTTAGTGGGCCCCGGGAATAGCATGGTAAGCGGTGAATTATACGTGTTTTATGTTTGGTATGTGGCAGCGGCTTATAACCAATCACTGCGGAAGGCAGAGAAGAATCCAAATTCGAAGAGTTTTTGGTCCCAAGGAGCAAACCTTGTAGTCAGCATCAGGATGAAGTTTGCTGCCCCCCCCACTTCTTTGCCGGTGGCGACGCTTGTGTTTGGAAACGCATTTTCCATCGTACATTCAAACTGGAATTTCAGACAGCTTGAAACAAATAAAGGCGTATATCTACCGAATTATTTCAAGATGTCAGTTTTCCGGGCTAAAAGGGAATGCAGCCACAGGCGGATCCAGGGGGACGGCAAAGTGGGCACATGCCCCATAGGCAGATCCAGGGGGCAAAGGGAGTATGTGCCCCCACCATCGACCCTCGGCGCCCCCTGAAATGGCCACGCCCCCTGAAATTTCGCTTCCCACCACCACCCCCTCCCAGGATACGAAAGTCGGCTCCCACCGATAGGGTTTTGCTCCCATCCGATAGGGTTTCCCGGTCAAGAATGGTGAGCCGCCCCCCAGGAAGGTGTCCCCTGATCGGCAATCCTGGATCCGCCTATGATGACGGCCCAAGGATTAAGGCTTACTCCTGCTAGAAGCAGGCTCAAGGGAGTGGAAGGAGGCATAAGCGGAACTGGAGATTGCCTCACAGCCAGTCTGCAAAGTATGGCGGCAGGCCAGATGAGTCGCACCAGCCATCTAAATTCTCGCACCACCAGCCTCCGAAAATTCGCACCAATCTGCCACATACCAGGGAAAAATGCACCCATTCCTACCCCTACAATGCAGTGCTACCTCAATCATTAGTCAGTTAAGGACTTTTTATAAGGCACCTCCTGTGTCTTAATGGCCATTCAGCCATTATTTGTTAAGTTTAAGTGTCACTAACCTCGCAAATTCGCACCAGGTTGATAAAGTTCGCACCACTCGGTCCTGTCTCCAAGGGAACTCGCACGGACGAGATCTCGTCGAAAATGCCATACTTTGCACACTGGCCTCACAGCCGCTTACCAGGTGGATGTGAATGGAAGTCAGATGGCTGAAAATGTCTGCAACAGACAGCAGCATTTGAGCCCATCTTCTTCCCAATTCTCAGTTTCGACTTCCACTGCTTGGACAGCACCTTATCCTGAGGAAACTTGTGAAAGCTAAGACTTGGACAATTTCTTCGGAAGGATACACACTGAGGAACGCAGCAGTTCTGATTGGATGTAATGGTTATCCGTCTCACCTCCATTTTCTTTGAACTTTCCAAGATTATAACAAACAAGAAAATAACGCCAGTCTTCAATATTCACGTCCACCCAACATGAACTACACTTTTTCACAGCAACGAGTTCACCACGACTGAAAATAAACGTTCAAAATCTATATCGCGTTCAACAATGCGCCGGATATGAAGCAGCCGCGCCAGACGTGAGTCCCTCTACTGGCGTTTTCAAAAAAATGCGCCAGGTGCCAACACTTTCGATGACCGAGGCCAATTGTCTGTCAAGGAGAGGAAGGGAAGAAGAGAAGCATAAGTAGGTCGGCACTAGAAACTGGAGAAAATCCGTGACGTAGGTGTGAGGTCATCACCTGGTATGATGTCATACAAGCGAGGAAGAAAAATGTTTTGCTGGGCGTAAATTGCGGTGAACCTGGCGCCTCATTTTCAAGCACTTGCGCGAAGGACGGATTTGTCTGTTATCCAGTGTGTTTTCATGACAGTTTGGTGCAGGTGTAAGACACGAATCTTCGATTATTTCACTCTATTTTTCTTTTTAGTTGCTTGTGATAGTGGTATTGTTGCTCTTCTTTAAATTATCATCACACATAAAAGGATGGGAATGACATGATATTTTGGATAGCTTCTTGATGTATGACCAATTTATGGCTGAGTTCCAAGATTTTCTAGGACATCTTTCAGTAATTTATGTTCCCAAACATGCATAAATAATATTTTAGCAGCATGGCCCATACTAGAGGTTAAATTCTTGTGAATGATAGGTGTATTGCTTTGTAGTGCTTAGGACAGATGAAGGGAACATGAGTTACAGATAAAACAAATGTAAAATAAATTTGATTTTGCACCCAACTTCTGTTAATCTAATTGGCTTATATAGACATAGCATTCATGAGCCCTATCTTAGGAGTTTGAGTGTTTCATTATGCCTTTTCTTAATGGCTCTGGCTTTTTTGTTCTCATGTTTGTTTTAAAGAAGGTACATTTTTGTGTCTTGTTACGTTTAAAGCATTTTGAAATATTATTTAAACTCGCTCTCAGCAACACTGTTGAATCACTGCCTTGTGTAACAGTTCCTAGTCCCCAGTTTGCAAAGTATGGCACTTTTGATGAGATCTCGTCTGTGCGAGTGCCCTTTTAGACAGGAGCGAATGGTACAAATTTTACCACCTTGGTGCAAATTTGTGAGTCTGGTGTGAGGAAGGCAACACTAAAAATCAAAAAAATCATGTGGGAGAAGGGAAAAACTGAATTCTTCAACCATGGGTGTGTTTTCCTCCCTGTTATATTGCGGATTGGTGCAAATTTTTGGTAACTGGCAGTGCGAATTAGTGTGATAATTATAGGTGGCTGGTGCGACTTGTCTGGCCTGCTGCTATACTTTGCAGACTGGCCTAGTCCTATGTTCTTGGGCAGGTATAGAAAACAGGGATGTGCCTACTTAAGATATTTTGACTATTTTTTGGTGCTTTGTGTCATGGGCACAAACTATCTCACATTTTTTTACCATGGCCTCTGAACAGTGAAACTGCTTCAGATTATTATGTTCATGCACAATTTTTGTCTCAAACAATGCACCCTTTTGGACAGCATATGGAGAGAATTTTGAATATTTCAAGTTTGATATCCAGCACTGGCTATCTTATAAGAAATTTCGGTTTAAAATATCTGAGTGACTTGGATCTTGGAACTCTGGCCTCAAACTCTGGCAAGGTGAAAAGCTGTGGTAGCTGCTGAAGAATGTGTTATGTTTTATGCTTGCTTTCTTTTTAATACATGTCTTTTGCTTTTCCAGTAATGTAACATCAGGTGTCACTGGAAGACTTCAGCAAGATCTACATCAAGACCTCAGGATGTACATCCCATCACAAACCAGGAGATAACTTTTTAACACCAGTCAATGAAGGGGCTTGGAGCTGATCAAACACTGGACTAGAAGACACATCTTATTTTCTTGCCAGTTATGAGTGAAAAGAGAGATCTCCTCTTTGTGGCCTGCCATCAGGGCTACCCATTGGTGTATGTGTGGCTGCTGAGCTGGGAACCTACTTGCCCAATCTATAGATTTCTGAGTTCTTAGTCTTACACCACAATGTGGTTAGCTTCTGGTGCCGATGACAGCAAAACAGCTTGCTTGCCAAATGTAGATGTCGCCACAGCGTAGTCTCAGTGGTGGCATCTACATTTTCTTAAGTAGTGCCATCGGACCCACTTTGGTATTGCACAGTCTAATTCCAAAAAGTGTTCTTCGTCCGTGTTTGAATATCGATGTTCCCTGGAAACTGACTGTGGCAGTAAAATCAACACTTTAACCGTAAATGACCTGGCTCGATTCGTATTTCATTGAGCAGCCGCATCTCGTTTTTCAGTAATTAGCCGCAACATTGACTCGAATTTTAAGTAAGTTATTTTCTTTCACGCGCGTGACGTGCTTTTACTGCATTTAGAACAGCGTCCTAACCTGCTGCTGCTGGCGAGACCGCCTACAAGGCGGTCGCATTTGTAAGTTGCTTAATCCTCTCAGTGATTTTGAGTGGGCACATTGTCAAAATATGCTGGCGTCACGATTCAGAGCTTCTTTGTAGCTCTTAAATTTTCTGGTTTCCAATCTGTTTACGTGGCATGTGTTCCCTGACGTTGCAGTGTGTGTTATCTTCATCGACGGGAATGATACATGTCAAATGCGTGGCGGCGTGGTAAATGGTATTTTGCAAGGAATGTGTGGCCTGGATTTTTATCCAACATGGATTTTAATGCGTTTTTCCTCTTCTGCTATTTAATCTCCTTTTGCACTTTTGTTTCACAGGACAAAGGAGAAGTGCATGATACGTGTTTGTCGCTCCTTAGCACGAAAATTTGAAAGAGAAAAATACATCTAGCACGGAAATTACATATAGTTTTGGAAACATAGTTTTTCAAGCTACAACTAAATATAATAGAATATTTGCGCTGGACATGGCTGGAAATCTCTTCTCGATCCAGGGGGTCCTGGGTAGGTTAACGCTGGTACGGCCATACAAGCCCTATACAAAGCCTATGGGAGACCCAAATTCCAAGGGGTCCTGACTTTCCAACACCCGCGGGATTTCCACCCATGGCGCTGGAATATAAAGTTAACAATGCCCCTGGTCCACAAACGCAATCACGTTGTATTTACACTTTCTCCACACTGCCTAGACGTGCCACGTACTAATCTGACGAAGCCAATTACGATAACCTGAATGGAAAGAAAGTATATGTGTAAATAAGATGTCTCTGATAACCAGGGCTGCCAAGACATACAGTGAGACGCCAGGTTTTGCGTCGAGTGAATGAAAAAGCTGACGCTCCAAGGGGAAGGGGGTGCGCTGGGGCGGTTCTAGTCGGAAACTGGGTGCAGGGTAAAAGGGATGAGTAGTTCTCAATCGGGGGGGGGCATATACTCCGTTTACCCCAGGGGCGTAGCCAGAATTTCGCTCAGGAAGGGGTAGCACCCTGAAAAGAGCCCCTGCGACAGCCCCAAAAGGGCCCTGATGGGTAAAAAGGGCCCTCCTCATGTTACAGAATAGAGTGCTGAAGAGGGCTTAAGAGGGCCCTGTCTGGTATAAAATACCAAATTTGGCCACAGAGCATAGTGCGGACGAGCCGCCCTTCGCGCGGCCCGTATCCTCAGGGGGCCCTCAGGGATGAGCGGCTATCCCTTCCGCCCCCCTTGGCTACGCCCCTGGGTTACCCTGTTTGCAGGGGAGGGCAAGATAAACATTAGAAAAGCATCAGTTGCATTTCAGGGGACAAATAGGATAGGCGTATCCAGGATTGCCAACCTGGGGAGGGGGCACCTCCCCGAGGAACGCCACTTTTGAGCCGTCAAAACCTATCAGATGGGCGCAAAATCCTACCGGGGGCGCTTATTTTCGCGTTCGAGGAGGGAGGGGGTGGTAGGAAGCGGAATTTCAGGGGGGCGCCATCGACCTTTTAGGGGCGCCGTGACCATTTCAGTGGGCACCGAGGGTTAATCGAAAGGAGGGCACTTGCACCTCTGCTCCCTGGATCCGCCTATGGGGAGCCAAGAATCGTTTGTGGAGCCCAAGAATCGATTGGGGGAGCCAAGATTAGTTTGAGAGGATCTTTCCGCTTTGATCTGTCAGATGCATCCATGGTGGACCTCCACTTTGCACCTCGGCAGCCTGGATACTTGCTGAGCTGAAATAATGTTCGTGAAAATTGAAAAGCTGGCATCTCTAGCTGGTTTAAAAATTGCTAGCAGATGTCACTAGCTTCGGTGTTTGCGTTCGTAACTCTGTGTCTCATTTTTAAATCAAATTGAACGTGAAGCTTGCGACCAAATGCTATTTCAAAAAAAAACAAATTATCGAGATATTCGTCATATTTGTCTTCCAATTTTGTTCTATATGTATCGAAAAAAACATAGATAACAATCGTTTCGGCACATCTCCCCAAACACCGAACGTGCTCATTATCCAGTTTCTAGCAGGAGATGGCCATCTGGAAAAACTGCACTTGGAACAGACTACAAGTACCTATTAGTGGATCTGGTCTAAAAATAAAAAAATTGAGCATGAGTGTCGCTACTTGCATCCCTTATATCCTCTTATATTATACTATTGCGCAATTCAAACGACCAAAAGAGAAATATACATGTTTTTAGTCTCGGAACACTTTACAACTATTAACACACTGCAAGCGTACTTCATTCTGTCCATCACTATCTGTTAGATTCTGGCGCAAAGCTCGCGAAAGCTCATAGCACTGAGCCCACTAGCGCCACCAGACGGGAAACGCCCAGCAAAAACTCCAGTTTCGAGTGCCGACCAGGGGTGTAATTTTCCCAAAATCTTTGGGGGTGCTCAGCCGGTGGGGGCGGCACCCCATAGGGGCGGCGGCGTTGGGGGGCGGCACCCCTTCATTGCACCAAATCTGCTATTCATCGCTTTTTTGCGCCTTTTATAGCACAGAGAACATTCTATTTTAATGTTGGGCAGGTATTCTACAGCTTTTGCCAAACGATTTTGCTTTTTAGGCGACATCCCAAAGCTAAATATACGTCTTAAAATAATCCAATCTGAGCTTTAAATCTTCCCACGATCAGGGGCGCAGCCAGAGCTTTGGCATGGCAGAGCACACCACCTTTGAGGGTCACCCCGGGAGAGAAAGGGCACTTTTAACGTAACCTAAAAACTTACTATATCTTAGTTCATATCAACTTTTGGGTACCTTTGGTCCAAGACAAATGGAAATCAAACATCGACGGAGAAGGAAGACTGAATCAAAACCAGAAAAAAGAAAAGTGTCACCGAAATATCATGACCAGAATACGACCAGAATAAATAGCCAGAAAACGACTTTCTGGGATAGATTTACGGACAAATCAGCCAACTCATGCAAGTTCTTGACATCAAAGAAATCAGTGGAGCCTGTGATATCTGTCACTATGTGCAAGATAAGACATATTAGAGTCGAAAATTCATTTGTTATGCCCACTGGTTTTGTCGTGACGAGTGAGCCCTGGTTGAACGCAGAGTTCCCCGGCTCCCACAATGACCGTGGGAGGAGGTGTAGTATAGTGGCATTGGATGAATACAATTTTTGTTCCCGGAATAATTTGGGATATACCTTTTTAAGGCGTTTAAAAGTTCCATATTTTCAAGGATCGGTCCCAGTTGAAGTAAAGAAAAAGTAAACAGGCTGGTTGTTTGGATGGGGATGATGTGACAGGGCTGAAAATTGTGAAAAACTAATTCTTTATTCATTGAAATTAATTAGTAGAAATCCTGGTTCAGGGGACTATGCTCTGAGCTCAGGGGCACATGCCTTTTTATCACCCCTCCCCAGAATCCACCAGTAAAATAAGTAATTTATCTAGCCCAGGGTGCCTAGGCATCACAAGCCTATTCCTCGTTAGCTCCATTTTACAAGGGGAGTTTGCACTGTGTCCTTATTCCCCATCTATTAAAGACCAGCTTAGGGGCCCCCTAGTGTGGATCAGAGTCCTCCAGAGCAGCTGCCCCTCATTCCCCCAGTTGTGCCCCCTGGGATTAGACTAGCCCCGTGACCCCCGAGGTGATGGTAGTTGGCCTTGTGCTATTATTCTCTGTCTATTCAAGACCAGCTCAGGGGGCCCCTGGTGTGGATCAGAGCCCCTCAGAGCAGCTCATGCTCGGCCCAGGACTAGACTAGCTCAGTGGCTCCAAAGATGGGGGGCGGGGGTCATCAGACTAGCTCAATTGGCCGCAGATAGGCTCATAGGGCCTTGCACCATATTAGCTCAGGGGGACCAGATCGATCAGCTCGGGGCCCACATAAGCTCCTAGTCCCCAGACCAGAGCAGGGGTCTAGATCAGCTCAGGGAGCACCATATCAGCTCAGAGAGAGTGCAAGGGATCAGCTCAGTGGTCCCCGATCAGCTCGGGGCACAGATCAACTTGGAGGTACTATATCAAGTCAGGAGGCATTTAATCAGCCCAGGAGCCCCATACCAACTCAGAGGCCTTCATCAGCCTCAGTGGGCACAACTCAGCTCAAGGCTCCAGAGCTGCTGAGAAAATTACTTAATCAACTCAGGAGGCCCAGATCAGCTTGAAAGGCACCAGATTGGCTCAGGGGGCATGAAACTAGCTCAGGGGGCACTAGGCGAGCTCAGAGGGCATGAGATGGGCTCAGGAGGGAAAATGTTGGCTCAGGAGGCACCAGATCGACTCAGGGGCATTAGTTTAGCTCAGGGGAAACATATCTGCTCAGGGAGAACCAGATTGATCAGGGGGCACCAGATCATCTTAGGAGACATCAATAACCAGCTCAGGGGCACCTGATCAGCTCAAGAGGCACCATATTGGCTCAGGGGAGAGTAGATTAACTTTGCGAGGCATGCAATCAGCTCAAGGAGCTCAGATCAGCTCAAGGGGCACTAAAACAGCTAATAGGGCACCAGGCGAGCTCGGAGGTATCAGATTAACTCAGGGAGCATTAGCTAGGTTCAAGAGGCACAATTATTTGCTCAAGGGGCACCAGATTGACTCAACGGACACCAGATCAGCTTAGAAGGCACGTGATCAGCTCAAGTGGCCAGGACCAGCTCAGTGGGCACCAGATGAGCTCAAGGGGTACCAGACTAGCTCCGGTACGATTATTAGCGACGATGAGGCATTAGCTGGTTATGGATCACGTACCCATAATTTCCGGGGTGTTTGGAAAGGCGACAGAATGCCCTAGCTGACCAAAAAAGGTACTTAATTGTAAAACAATAGTTTTAATCGCTAAATGTGATCTAATTGCATCTAGGTTCGACAGCGTAGGGCAATAACACCGATGAGGGGGGGTACGTGACCTCCTCGCTGCGCCCCTGTCCACGATTGAAGTGTATCAGTTTTGTGGGGTTAAATTTTACCTTCAGTATGGCAGAGGCGATGGAGATTGAAATGAAAGCAAAGGACTTAAAGGGAATGTGGCACCTTTATAACGTGATTTTAACTGAGATAGCTAAGTTGTATAGCATGCCGGAAATCCCGGTACTCTCTGTATCATTTGTCTGGAAACTCATCATCAGGTCAGGTCATCATCATTGTTACATCATCACTAAATAATCATCCGCAGGCAAATATTTATTTTGTTCCCCAGAGGAGCATTTAAAAATCAAAACATTGAGCTTATTGTACATTTTTCAGAGAAATAATGAACGCTTCCATGATTTTCGGCCAAAGGTTGCTCTAATTACACCAACTTTCAGGATTCAACCAAGGTGCCACATTCCCTTTAAAGGGAATGTGGCACCTTGGTCGAATCCTGAAATTCATCGTAATTAGGGATACTTTTAGCCGAAAATCATGGAAACGTCCATTATTTCTCTGGGAAATGTACAATAGGCTCAATATTTTTATTTTTAAAATGCTCCTCTATGGAAATAAATAAAAATCGCCTGTGGATGATGTCATGATCTGGCAGCCACTATCATTTCCAATAGGCTTTAAGGGCTTCGATTGGCTAATACTCACCGTGACGTCAGCATATGTCGTCACACCAACATGGCTGTCAACTGTGGCCTACTGCTAAGGGTACCTACATGAGGGATACATTTCAGGTAGTTATTAGCTTTTTTCTACGGAAATATCGAGTTTCAAGACAAATGATATACAGACTACCGGGTTTTCCGGCTTGCTTTACAACTTGGCTATCTCAGTTAAAATCACGTTATAAAGGTACCACATTTCCTTTAATCACTACAAGGAAAGAAAGCAAAAACACCGATAGTGCTCCAAACAAGGCATGTATTGTTCTGTAAATATTAAGAAATATGGCACCTCCTCTGTACCCGTGCATGCCCTTTATTTTCGCCCTAACGCCTTTTATTTTACCCTTATGCACAGGGGATGTAAGCATCAGTGCTGCAGTGATGAGCCCAGGGCGGCAGTTATGGACTAAGAACGGCGCAAATTAGGATGGAAGTGATAAGCTGGAGGCGATAGTGATTGGCCGGGGCGGCAAGAAACAAGGCAAAGTCATAAGTCGAGGGCGGCAGTGATGAGCCAGGGCCAATAGCTATGAACTAGGAGAGGCGCGAACCAGAGTGGAAGTGATAAGGAGAGGGCGGCAGTGAAGACTCGGGGGCTGGAGTTATTAACTAGGGGGCGGCAAAAATCAGGGCGGAAGTGATAAGTTGGGAGGGGGTAGCATTGATTAGCCGGGGGTGGCACGCATCAAGGCAAAGGGCATAAGCCGGGGACGGGAATGGTGAGCCGTAGGTAGTAGTTATAAACTACGGGTGGCACGAATCAGGGCGGAAGAGATAAGCTGGGACTGAGACGGCGGACTCGGGGGGGGGCACGGTGTGCAATTGCACACCCTGAAAAAATTAGGGCGTGTAAAAGTATATTTTTGCACTCCCGGTTTTGGCTTCATCCGGGGAAGCGCCTCCGGATTTGGGCGGCGCCCCCGTCCGGCCAAGAAAACATCCGACATAAACACCGCCTACCTGAAGAGAAAGGACCCTCTGTGCAAAATAAAAACAGTTTCAAATATGAATGGTGTTCCCTTTCATCAAAGCCATCCCATGGAGAGCAAATAGACCCAATTTATCGACTCAACACAGGGAAATGATGTTGGCACCCCCCGCCCCCGAGTGGGCGCCCCTAGAGAGCCAAAGGTGCCCCCTGGGGATGGAAGCGCCCCCTTCCCCTGAGAAGGAAGGCGTCCCCTCCCGAAAATCTTGTAAAACCGCCCAAAAATGGAATCCACCGTCCCCGAGCTGGGAGCGGCAGTCATGAACCCTAGGGCGGCACCAATTAGAGCAGGAGTGATAAGTCAAGGATGGCATTCATTAGCCGAGGCGGTAGTGATGAGCTGGGGGCAACAGGAAACAGGGTGGCAGTGATAAGCTGGGGATAGTACTGGTGAGCCACTGGCAGCAGATATGAGCGGGGTGCTGTTTGAATCAGAACGGCAGTAATAAGTTAGGGTTGGCAAGAATCACGGTGGCCGTGATAGGTGGGAGGCGTCAGTGATGAACCATGGCGGCATGATCACAGTGGTAAGACGGAGGCGGCATGAATCAGGGGAGAAATTCTGAGCCGAGGGGCGACAAATGTATTGGGGGTGCTCTCATTGTGATTAGGGGTGCTCGCACACCCAAAGAGATAACAAATTTCACCCCAGGCTGGCACTAAAAGAGTACAAGCACGGCAGCAGCAGTCACCATTTACTCGGCTCGGAGAATTCCTCCAATAGGCAAACAGATAACGATTGGACGATTGTGGGCTGCTGTTTGCTTTCTGGAAGGGTGTTAACTGAGAAAAAACTGTGCGGAAACTGTGCGGACAGTAGGGCCTAAGTTTTACCGGTTTTCGGGGCCATGGCGGGACTGGTCTCCTCGGCAGTGATAAACCAGGGGCGGCAGTGATCAGCCGGGGCGGCAGTGAAGATTGGAGAAAGAAAGTGTCTAACCAGAGGCCGCTCATATATGGGTTAATAATAAAAACGGGACAGCATTGATCAGCCAGGGGCGGCGTGAATCAAAGCAGCAATGATTAATCTAGGCGGCAGTTATGAACCAGGGGAGACAGTGATCAGCCAGGGGGCGGCAGTGATGAACCAGGGGCGGCAGCGATGAGTTGGGGCGGCGCGCATTTGGGTCAAAATATGCCAGGGACAGCGATGAGCCAGAGACAGCATGAATTAGGGCGGCAGTGATAAACCATGGGCGGCAGTGATCAGCCGTGAGATGGTCCATCATCATATTTAAGGTTGTAGAGCGCGCCGACATCTAGGGTCATACGGCGCCCATAACACTAATAAAATACGAAAATAGGACATTTCCGCACGAATTTTAACAAGTCAGGTGGTAAAACAGGTCAGGTCGTGAAAGTTGTATCAGAAGATTATATAAAACGCGCAAAAGATGAAATGAAATACAATAAAAATAAATAAAATTAACAAATAATATATAAAATAAATAATGAAAATGACACAGACAATTTCACACGGTATACTAAAGTCAGAGAATATAGGTAACATGAAACTCGACGTTATGTAAAACCTGAAAGACTACTAGGATGAATATATGACATTAAAACTAACGCTCCTCAGATATAACATGATGTTAGTGATATCCACAAAGGATGCTCCTCCAGAACGTTCACCGCCCAGATATCCCCAGGATGCTCACTGCCCCGGGAGCAGTGGCGAATCTAGCCGGTCGGCTTGGGAGGGAAAACCAAAGTAAAAAGTCGAAAAGCAAAAAAAAAAAAACGTCACGCCGTGAAAGCTGTGCTACAATATCACTTACCGGTAGGATTTTGCGTATTTGAGGCGAAAAGCAAAAAAAAAAACGTTACGGGAAGAAAATATGGGCTCGAGATACTTTTTTCCAGTCGAAGGCCCAATATTTACACTGAACTTAACTGGTTCTGTTTGAAGTTGAGAGTTGAAGCACCAAAATCTTGCTTATAAACGAAAAAGGAGTCGGGGGAAAAATGGAGGTCGATCACTTTGGGGGTGGCAAAAACATACTTTTGCCCCGAGCTTTTCCGTTTGGGGGGCAAATGCCTTTTTGCCCCCCCTGGATCCGCCACTGCCCGGGAGACGGCAGTGATGAACCAGGGGCGGCAGTTATCAGTCAAGGGCGGCAGTTATCAGCCAGGGGGCCGCAGTTATCAGTCAGGGGGCGGCAGTTATCAACCAAGGGGCGGCAGTTATCAGTCAGAGGCGGCAGTTATCAACAAGGGGCGGCAGTGATCATTCAGGGACCGCATTTATCAACCAAGGTGCGACAGTGATCAGCCTGGGGCGCCAATTAGCAGCCAAGGGGCAGAATTAATCAGTCAAGCGGCGGCAGCTATCATCCAGGGGCAACAGTTATCAGCCAGGGGGTGACACTTATTAATCCGCCGGGGGAGGCAATGATCAGCCAGGGGGCGGAAGTGATCAGCCAGGGGCGGCAGTGATCAGCCAAGGACGGAAGTTATCAGGCAGGGGGGCGGTGGTGATCTGCCAGGGGGCGGCAGTTATCAGCCAAGAGCCGATAGTTTTCAGTCAGGGGGCGGCAATGATCAGCCAGGGGGCGGTAGCGGTCAGCCAGGGGCGGCAGTTAGCAGCCAAGGGGCGGCAATAATCAGCCAGGGGGCGGCAGTAGTCAGCCAGGGGCGGCAGTTAGCATCCAAGGGGCGGCAGTTTTCAGTCAAGGGGCGGCAGTGATCAGCCAGGGGCGGCAGTTATCAGCCAAGAGCCGGAAGTTTTCAGTCAGAGGGCGGCAATGAACGGCCCAGGGGGCGGCAGTTATCCGCCAGGGGCGGCAATGATCAGTCAGGGGGCGGCAGTAATCAGTCAGGGCGCGACAACGATCAGCCAAGGGGCGGCAGTTATCAGTCAGGGGGCGCCAGTGATCAGCCAGGGGGCGATAGTGATCAGTCAGGGGGCGGCAGTTATCAGTCAGTGGGCGGCAGTGGTCTGCCAGGGGGCGGCATTGATCTGCCAGGGGCGGAAGTTATCCGCCAGGGGCGGCAGTTAGCAGTCAAGGGGCGGCAGTTATCAGTCAGGGGGCGGCAATGATCAGCCAGGGGGCGGCAGTGGTGAACGAGGGGCGGCAGTCAGCCGGGGGCGGCAAAGATGATTCGGTGGGCGACAGTGACTTACCAGGAGGGGCAAGTATATGAGTGTTAAAATAAACCGGAGTGTTTAGCCAGGGGCGGCAGTAATAAGCCAGGGGTGTCAGTGATCAGCCAGCTGATCAGTGATGAACAAAAGGCGGCAGTAACCACCCGGAGGGGGCGGCAGTGATTAATTGCTGGCGACAGTGATCGGGCGGGAGCGGCAGTGATGTGGCGTCATAAATCAGGGGGCAATGATCAGTCAGGTGGCATTGATTAGCTAGAGGCGGAACCAGTCAGAGTGGAAGTAATGAATCCGGGACGGGAAAAACTTGTGAGGGGCGGCACGAATCAGGGTGGCAGTGATGGGGTAGGGTGACACTCTTCAGAGTAGCGGTGATAAGCCAGGGGCGGCACATGTATTGGGGGTGCTCAGCACATGATTGGGGGTGCTCGAATTAGGATTGGGGGTGCTCGGGCACCCCCAAAGAGATAGAAAACTACACCCCTGGTGCCGACCCATAACGGTTAGCAGGAAGAAAAGAAATAGATTTTATTGTTTTTGAGATAAAGGTCGTTTTATTTTGGACGTGGGTCCATTCATGAGTGCCGACCACTGGAAAGCGTCATGACACCTCCATCGAGGAAACGTGCCAGATGAGGTTATGGAGATTGTAAGTTTAATGGTGAGCTTCAAAATTTCAAGAGACATCAGTGGACCAAGCACAGAAGCCCTCCCATCCAGACCCCGTTCAAGTTGTTTGGTAGCATTACGTCATCAAGGCTGGAGAGGCACTACAGTTACTATGCAGGGCATTGGAGAAATTGCACTTTTTCGAAGCTCTAAATAAACTGTTTTAGAACTGTATCGACAACACTTATATGGTTGAACAGAAAGCTAAAAGATTTTTATTAGTGAAACCATCAGACGTTTTGCAAAAACTCCAGTGAAGAATATTATGTTTACACATTTTCCAGAGCGTGTCAAAATAAGGACAGGTTCAGCACTAACAGCTGTTTGCAGTAAGACTAATTTCGATTTTGATTGGCTGTTGATTTCTGACCTTTGATTGGCTGTTGGTGGTACCTGCAGCAGAAGACAATAAACACCGGTGATCTCTTGAGCGAAGGTAAATTTATTTCTCTCGGCTATTATGTAGGCCTGAGTTGATCAAATAAATGTATGCCCTTTCAACAAATTCTTTGAAGTGTTATAATTTTTTCGTTAGATTTACGTAAAATACGCTGCTCGCCGTTGAGATCAAGGTTACTGTCAAATGGGTGACACAAGTTGATCTCGATTTATACTAGATTGGTGCCAAATACGCCCAAACTTGGTATGTTCCAGCTGATCCTTCCAACAACTTAGTAGAATCTCCTATAACTTAGTAGGAAAGGGCGGTGACGTCATCATGGGAGGACTATATTTAGTAGGAAACTTGGTTGTACCCGTAGTTAAAGCATGGAATAGAGATACCTGGAATGGAGACCTCCATGCAAACCCGCCCCGATTTTGGGTGCCAATCTAGGACATGAAAAAATCCTTCGGTAAGTAAAGCTCGGTAAGGACCAATGTAAAGTCTATGGGAGATGTGGTGGCCGATGACTTTGATGCGTCATAACTTATAAACCGTGGCTTGCACAGGAAAACGACCATGCATTTCGGAAAGCCCAATCTGTGGTGCGTCCGCTAAAATACATTTTAGGCATGAAATATCTAAAATTGCAGAGCAAAGTGCAGGAGAAATCAGAATCTGATACTGCAGCTCAACTTGTATTATAACATGTTTTAAGCGCACGCGGCCCAGCGCCGTAATAGCGCAGTGTGTTAAGCCTCGTCTAGTAAGCGAAAGATCCTGGGTTCGAATCCCACGCGTGGAACTTTTCATTTTCATAATGGTAATTTCTTTTCTCAATAGCGCAGTTGGCAGCACGCTTGTCTAGCAATCGTAGTGTTCCGGGTTCGAATCCGGGCTCACGCTGATTTTGCATTCATATTTTATGGCTATTATGCAATTATTTAGGTTTATATTGGATAAATAATACCTCAGTAGTAGTTGTTTCCAGGGTACTTTAACTACGGGTAAAACCAAGTTTCCTACTAAATATAGTCCTCCCATGATGACGTCACCGCATTTCCTACTAAGTTATAGGAGATTCTACTAAGTTTTTGGAAGGATCAGCTGAAACATACCAAGTTTGGGCGTATTTGGCACCAATCTAGTATAAATCGAAATCAACTTGTTTCACCCATTTGACAGTAACCTTGATCTCAACGGCGAGCAGCGTACTTTACGTAAATCTAATGAAAAAATTATAACACTTCAAAGAATTTGTTGAAAGGGCATGCATTTATTTGATCAACTCAGGCCTACTTAATAGCCGAGAGAAATAAATTTACCTTCGCTCAAGAAATCACGGGTGTCTACTGTCTTCTGCTGCAGGTACCACCAACAGCCAATCAAAGGTCAGAAATAAACAGCCAATCAAAATCGAGATTAGTCTTAATGCAAACAGCTGTTAGTGCTGAACATGTCCTTATTTTGACACGCTCTGGAAAATTTGTAAAAATAATATTCTTCAGCGGAGTTTTTGCAAAACGTCTGATGGTTTCACAAGTAAAAATCTTTTAGCTTTCTGTTCAACCATATAAGTTTTGTTGATACAGTTCTAAAACAGGTTATTTAGAGCTTCGAAAAAGTGCAATTTCTCCAATGCCCTGCATAGTAACTGTAGTGCCTCTCCAGCCATGATGACGTAATGCTGCCAAACAACTTGAACGGGGTCTGGAAATACCTAAAATCTTAGAACAAAGTGCAGGAGAAATCAGAATCTGATACTGCAGCTCAACTTGTATTATAACATGTTTTAAGCGCGCGCTGCCCAGAGCCGTAATAGCGCAGTGTGTTAAGCCTCGTCTAGTAAGCGAAAGATCCTGGGTTCGAATCCCACGCGTGGAACTTTTCATTTTCATAATGGTAATTTCGTTGCTCAATAGCGCAGTTGGCAGCATGCTTGTCTAGCAATCGTAGTGTTCCGGGTTCGAATCCGGGCTCACGCTGATTTTGCATTCATATTTTATGACTATTATGCAATTATTTAGGTTTATATTGGATAAATAATACCTCAATAGTAGTTGCTTCCTCTGGGTTGAAGTAAGGCACGCGCAAAGGCCTGTTTTTTGTTGAATATTTTACTGCCGTCTATATTTTAATGTTCTTGGCTATTTACCCAATTCTTTTTAATGAGCCCCACAAAAGCATCCCAGAAATCAACGAGCCTTCCGTTCCAGGTATCTATATTCCATGGTTGAAGTAAGGCACGCGCAAAGGCCTGTTTTTGTTGAATATTTTACTGCCGTCTATATTTTAATGTTCTTGGCTATTTACCCAATTCTTTTTAATGAGCCCCACAAAAGCATCCCAGAAATCAACGAGCCTTCCGTTCCAGGTATCTGTATTCCGTGGTTAAAGTACCATGCTCCCATCCAGCTTGCCAATTTTTAGTTGTTTTACCCTTTGTAGTCTGTCTGCTTAGGTACTAAGTGAATTTGTATAATCTAGGCATTTAGTGCACAAACACCATCATCAGACAGTTTATTGTAATTAATCTAACAAGCTACACAATTATATGAGTATTTTGCTGACATGGAAGGCAAACATTTTCCTGTAAAACTTGTCAATACTGCTTTTGGTGCTGGTGGTCATTGGGAATCCTGGATTACTGCCTATAAGCAAACTGAGCAAGATTGAAAAATAGAAAACAACTTGTAGGTGCCAGCTAGTTCTTCAAAATAGCATATGGAAGATTACCTAGGTACCTAGGATTAGATAACTGGGTGAAAATTTAGGTATGTGCTGTGCTGCTGTAATAAGTAAATTATTAATTGCACGAAGAAGCAACATGCACATTCATCTATTTCATACTGCTTGCCTTGCTTTTGTTCTGGAATCCACTTGATTTTATGTAAGAGCAGAGTAAGCACATTCTCCTGATTCAGGTGATGTATCATTTCTATGAAATACATTTCAATAAAATGGACATCTAACTATTCACTTATAGTAATGCCACCTAATTCTGGAGAAAGGCTTAATTGGTATTTGTTTTTTTATTCCATAAACCAGTTCTCTTCTACAGCTTGAATAGTCCCAAAGTAATCAGCCAGTCTGCAAAGCTTGGCACTGGCCCTGTTCACGTGCACCATTTTACTGCTCGCCACTGCGCGCGCCTGCTCACCACTGCGCGCAGCTGCTGACAGCCAATCAGCGTCGAGCAATGTGGGGAGAGGGGGAGGGGTGTGTGACGTCATACCTCGGCTCGCGCCTGCTCGCGTCTGCGGTCGGAATATTTCAGACGCAGGCGTGCGCAGAAGAATTGCTTGCTATGTTGGCGCAGTTTAGACTATCAAAGGTTAGGAAACTACAGACGCTACAGACGGGCATCGGCGTTGGACGGAGGTGTCCTCGAATAATGAATAATTACGATTCAAAATTTTACCTTTGGATTGTAATAACCATTGTAACTGGAGTAATCGGAGTGTCTCTAATTGCTTTGAGTTACAACTAGGTGTGCATGGGACAGGTAAGAGGTGCACCGGACTATTTATTTCACATATTTCTTGTGTGCTAACGTTTGTTTTAAAGGATAAATGTAAAATATAAATGGCTGTGACGAGAACAATGAAGAGAAACACACGATAGAGTTAAGTGTCTAGCGGAACACCAACAGAATCAAACGCGAAAGAGATGAAGAAAACAGATGAAAAAACAGGCCGAAGCCAAAATAATCGATAAATCAAGTTCTAAATTAGGCAAGATAGTGGAAAACATATGAAGAATACAGACAAATAAATCAACTGGCACAACAGAATATCAAATACTTATTCCATTTCGCATACAGACAGGGGACAGTAGTGCAAGAAAACAACAGAAGATGCGCCCACTTCAGTGGGGGAAACTATGATCAAAATTGCCATGAATGGCTCCATTCCCAACGATGGGAACATTGACCCATATTCGAAAATGCTTGTTCCATAAATGGAAACACACATTACCAAGGATGGGAATGCTTGGTACAATGTTTTCGGAAAACACAACAGGAACCTAGAAAAGACCAGGGGAAGTATCCTGCCTGGTCATTTTCTACTCATCTTCAAGGTTTAGGGGGGTTTCTACTTTGAATTAGGAAATATGTCTTCGAACATTCCCTCAGATATTTGTCTACACTGCATGATCCAGCCCCAACTGTCGGGAAGAATGAAAAGATTGCACTGAAATTGTGCAAACAGACAATTTTTATATTAAGTTGCTCTAGTCTGATACTCTCTGATTACACTGACAGAAGTCCCATAGAGCATGTTTGATTATGCTGTAGATTTATTTGCAGCCAGAGTCTGTCAGGATCTACTCAGTCTGAAGATTTCAGCAAGGATTCCAACATGATGTCACACAAGAGTCCTTCAAGATTCTGTGTTGGGCATCATGAAGATCTGCATGATGAGGAAGAATGTGGCGCCTTCGACATCCAGCTCACTAATTATGTGCAGCGTGGCAACCCAGTCGGGTCAGGAAGAGAGAGAGAGAGAGAGAGAGAGAGAGAGAGAGAGAGAGAGAGAGAGAGAGGGAGAGAGAGAGAGAGAGAGAGAGAGAGAGAGAGAGAGAGACAGAGACAGAGACAGAGACAGAGAGAGAGTTTTTTGCATGAGGAAGTGATATGTATTCCTGAATGTTATGATGTGATATTTATTCCTGAAGGTCAAGGTGTGTAAAAAGAAATCTCGGTCTTCTGTCTTTTTAAGAATTGGCCTCTCTTCATTTCTCTTCTCTCTTCCCTTTCTCCTTTCCTCTTTACTTCTCTTGTCTCTCCCTCATGTTTCTCTCCTCTCTCTCCCTTCCTATTCTCTCTCTCCCTCCCTATTCTCTCTCCTCTCTCTCCCTCCTTATTCTCTCTATCTCCCTCCCTACTCTCTCTCTCTCCCCTCACTCTCTCTCTATCTCCCTCACTACTCTCTCTCTATCTCCCTCACTACTCTCTCTCTATCTCCCTCACTACTCTCTCTCTCTATCTCCCTCACTACTCTCTCTCTCTCTCTCTCTCTCTATCTCCCTCACTACTCTCTCCTCTCTCTCCCTTCCTATTCTCTCTCTCCCTCCCTATTCTCTCTCCTCTCTCCCTCCTTATTCTCTCTATCTCCCTCCCTACTCTCTCTCTCTATCTCCCTCCCTACTCTCTCTCTATCTCCCTCACTACTCTCTCTCTCTCTCTATCTCCCTCACTACTCTCTATCTCCCTCACTACTCTCTCTCTATCTCCCTCACTACTCTCTCTCTATCTCCCTCACTACTCTCTATCTCCCTCACTACTCTCTCTCTATCTCCCTCACTACTCTCTCTCTCACTCCCTACTCTCTCTCTCTCACTCCCTACTCTCTCTCTCTCACTCCCTACTCTCTCTCTCTCTCACTCCCTACTCTCTCTCTCTCTCACTCCCTACTCTCTCTCTCTCTATCTCACTCCCTACTCTCTCTCTATCTCACTCCCTACTCTCTCTGTCTCTATCTCACTCCCTACTCTCTCTCTCTATCTCCCTCCTTTCTCTCTCTCTCTCTCTCTCTCTCTCTCTCTCTCTCTCTGTCTCTCTTCATAGGTCATGCATAGGATTCCGCATAGGAATCCTATGCATTTTCGGATACGAACCCTCTGCGCAATCCTATACGAATCCTAAGCTGTCCTATGCATAGGATTTGTATAGGATGCTATGCGATTTTCCGAAAAAAGTCCTATAGGATCCTATAGTGCTTTTTGACTAGGGGTCCCCCCTCCCGATTGACCCCTGGTGCCCTCCCCCCATTGGCCCTTGGCGCCCTCTCTTTGATTGACCTTCGGCTTCCCCTGAAATGGTCACAGTGCCTCCCTGAAAGGGCGATGGCTCCCCACTAAATGGCGCTTCCTAGCTCCAACCCAGGATGCAAATACCAGGACGTGAAAATCAGCGGCTTCTGATAGGAAGCCTCTGAACACCTGTTGGGTGTTATCTAGGGTCTCAAGCTACCCCTCAAGATATCAGAGTGCATGTAGTAAAAGAATACACGGAGACTGATTGAAGGCAATGGAGGGAGAGGCTTGAGCCCCTAGCCCCCCTCCCCCATTGAAGTCTGATTCACTACTGCCACCCCTCCGCCCTCCCTTTGATGCGAGAATTGACAACTGCGATATAATTTGGCACCCCTTGGTTGGGTGACGCCCCTTTTGACCGTTGCCCCCTAGGAAAATCTGGATCCGCCTGTGTCCCCTTCCCCATTGGGTCATCGCCTGATTGGGGTCCGCAGGATTCTCCGAGAGCAAAACAGTGACGTGGCCCCTGCTACCAGGCAAGATAACCGTCACTTTTGATCGATACCTATCCGGTGGGCGCAAAATCCTGTCGGTGGATGTCGACTTTCGCATCCTGGAGGGGGGGTTAGTGGAAAGCGACATTTCGGGGGCGCCGTTGACCTTTCAGGAGGCGCTGTGCCCATTTCAGATGGCGGCAAGGGTCGATGGGGGGCAATTGCCCCTTTTGTCCCCCCTGGTTCCGCCTATGTCCGCCATTCATATTTGGTCAGGGAAACTTACATATCAAAATGATTTGGTAGATATACACATATATTCGTTTCAAGCTGTCTGAAATTCCAGTTTGAATCTACAATGGAAAATGTGTTCCAATTATGGAACAAGGGTTTCGAAAATGGGTCATTGCTCCCATTGTTGGGATAGTAGCCATTCTTGGGAATGCTGACCAGTTTCCCCACTTACTTGTGGAATATGGCAACAGTGTGTGGGGCCCACTCAACCGCGCCGACTAGAAGCTCGTAGAAAAAGTACAAAGGAGTGCAACCCGCTTGGTGCAGTCCCATTGTCACTTAGCTTAGTCAGAGAGACTACAAGCACTATATCTTCCATCCCTATACTACCGCACACGTGGGGAGGGGGCATGATCAAGCTGCACCAGCTGATGAACGGCAACATCGATCAGGATTTCGCGCAGTTTGTTGCTCTGGACCCCCACACTCGCACTTGAGGTCATTCTCAGAAGTTGGCTAAATTATCAGCTCAAACAAGGATTCGTTTTTGCACCCTTGGGGTCCGATCCATATCCGATTAGAACTATCTCCCTGACTCTGTTGTTACAGCGCAAACCATATCCCAACGTAAAAGTGGCCTAGACGAGCACTGCCCATTTCATGTACAGCCGGTTCCGTACTGATTGGTAGGTATTAGGCTGCCGTCGTTTTTGTGAAATATCTCTCAAGAGATGTTCCCTGCCGACACCGTTGTTGCTCCACATGCTGCGTTTTAACTGGATGCATGAACTGACGTGCAAAAATACTTAATCGGTTCCAAAATTCGGAAGGAATTAAGAAAATGCTTAGAAAATCATCGGGATCGGCGGAAACAGTTTTTTTGTCCATACTTTTCCAAATTGACGTCTCATGCAGTTCGCAGGGGCTCACATTTAAAGAGCTCGTCAAAATACATTTCTAGAGACGCAACCTTTTGTGAGAAGTGTAATCGTTTTTAAGATATTTCTGAAAACAATTGACACTAATGCCTACCAATCAGTGTGGAACCGGCTGTACATTACTCCCGAGAACGAGTGAGTTAAGCACGATCAAAATTGAGCTGGTGGAGAACGGAGCCTGCAAGCCTCGCGCCTCGAAATACCGAAAGTCTGTAAGGTTAGGTAGGTAAGATCATGCTCTCAGCTTTGTCCGCACTGTGGCCATAAGCAGCAGATTGCTAAGAAAGTAAAAACTCCCCACGTTCGAACTATAGATCTTCTGAGTGACTGGTGACAAGATTCCGGACAGAGTGTGCTCTCGCTACCGTTCCAAGATATTATACTTGTGCTCGGCCGTGGCAAACTCCAGGTATGAAACGGACCGCATCACCATCTTCTTAGACCCAAATCAGCCACCGCAGTTTCTTGCTGCGCCGTTTAATGGTGATAGTATTCCAGTACTGCTTGTTTATATAATGAACTTTCTCTCCCTGCAATATTGTGGGTAATGCGTGAGCCGACTCCCTGGATGGGGAATCCGCTGCTTTCCCGCTGTGCCATCCTGGGTGATGCCCACACTTTCGTCCGAATCGCAACACAGATAAGCTGGGGTGATGGTGCGTAGTGCCGGGTTGGTGTCGTTATCGTCGGTTCGACGCCGTTCGCCTTTACCCCCAGTATATGGACGCAAACTGAGTATGATGGGGATGTCTGCTCTATCGCGAGTAAACGTCTCGTTCGTTGGGAAAGAAGAGGCGAGAGTTGTGTGAAGACAATTGCCGGCACCTTCATCGACGACTGATGGCAACGCATCTCTTCAATTCTCTGAGCATCCAACAGTCTACGGTAAAGAATTTTGCCGTGCTGCAATAACCTCCCTTCTCATCCGACCTGGCTTTGTGTTATTTCCTCTCCCTCACGATCAAACGTGGACGAAACTACAATGACCGTGAAGGCGAAGTCTCCACAAAAATTCAGGTTGTGCAAAGAAACTCTTACGAAAATGTCGGGGAAAGTGCGCTGAACTCATGAGGGTGATGCAAAGTGATACTCTTCAGTTTGTACATTGAACAACACGCTGTGACGCTATTCGTTCAGCTTATCTGATACACCTCGTAAGTTATTGTTACCTGCATCAAATTTTATCGCAAAAGTGTCCTATTTCCTGTGATATTTATGAAATAAATAATTGGGCGCGTAAAATACCAGTTCCTGCATAATATCGCAGAGGTATGGATTGGTATGTTCTTGGGACACCTCAAGTGAAACCTGAAAGCGGTGTTAAAAATATCCCTTAAGTCTGTGTTTTCATTTTCTAATGTCTTGAACTTGGTTCGAGGCAGTCCAATAGATTCATGGGCCACATGCCTCATTATATATAGATCACATGCTTCATTCTATACTTTCTCTTTTAATATTGGGGCACTAACATGGTTCCAAATTTGGGCACATCAATCTTCGTAAAAAAACTTTCCCCAGCTGTAGTGATGTACCTTCAGAACTAGCTTATCATGTCGTATCCATTGCCGCCGAATATTCACCGTATGCACGTATTGAATATATATCGCTTGTTAAGTTAACAAACGACTATTTTCTGTGAGATTATTCTCGATGAAGCAGTATTGAACGGAAACCATGAAACGAAGTGACGGAACACCGTCTCCGGCCGATGGTGCTATCTTTAACGAGATCGCTGATGCTGTGGACGTCAGCGCCGAATGGAGGCCTGAGGGACAACGGTGCACTGCGTCTCTTTGATACATCTGAAAACGCTAACTTGGATGAACAGACCAGACGAAAAAAATAAAAAATATAATAAGAGCTTAATATATTTATTTCAACCAACAACTCATGCTTGAACAACAAACGGGCAATGTGCCATGGGAAATATTGCTCATAGTTTACGGCCAAAATTGTACAGATGACAATAGTAGGCTGAATGTGCTCTCTTCTTCAGTTACGAAAACTTTCTTGCAGGCTTTGTTTGCGAACTCGAATTCCAGTTACCCATCGCCTCCTGAGCATGCCAGCAGCGAAGACTTCCTGAAAGAGTAAGCAAACATTAACGCTTATTCAAAGCGGCGGGTAGACATAACAGCAGACAATTGACATTCATTTAAAATGTGTTTCATTCTGAGTGGGGTTTAAAATAGGAGAAGAATCAGTAAGTTTCGTTTTTCCTGTCTGCCTACAGGAATGAAACGGGCAAATTACAAAAGTAGAATAATTGATGTTGCTGGATATGGAAAAGCGATTAAATTATCGAGAGAGGAACAAACCCGGAGAAGACGACTGCGGTCACATTAGACAAGACTATTTGCAGACACCTGTAAACAAGATTATCAACGATCTAAGATGATTTTACCACTTCCATTCATAGAATCTAAGCAATGGTAGAAAAAAATTTTGAGTGAGGCTGTGGGTTGAATTTAGATTGGATTTTGCCACCAGCTATGGGAATTTTTCAGCGAATTTATATAAAGTTTAAGTCATATAATAATGATTCCTGCTAATACCTGCTTGATATTTGAGGACTTCATGAAATAGCTGGCATAGACGGATCCAGGATTGTCAATTGGGGGAGGGGGCAGAGGCGTTATCCGGACTATGGACGCACATTTTGGCCGAAAAAAACGGATCAGTTGGGCGCCAAAACCTATCAGTTACCATTTGATTTTTGCATCGCAGGAACGACATTTCAGAGGGGCGCCATCGACCTTTTTGGTGGAAGGGGGCGTCTTGACCATTTTAGGGGGCGCCAAGGGTTGATTGAGGTGGCACCTGCCCCCTTGATCCAAGTATAAGAGCTGGCCAATAATTGTCAAAGAGAAGCAAAGGTCAGCACACAGCCCCATGTTTTGTGGAGGCTGCACAAACCTCCGCACATATTTAAATTCTTGATGGATTTTGCAGCAAATAAGGAAGTAGAAACACAAGAGGAAAACCTGTGTGGATGTGTTTTAATGACATGACTGGAGAAACTAATTCATTACCTACACAGAAATCGTGTAAAACAACAAAAGTCTGTTTTCAGGTCTTTTATACAGGAAATTAACTTTATTCACAGCTGTTTCCATTCTAGTTTTAGTTCATAATTCAGCTTCCCTGGTGTCAATAAGTAAGCAAAATGGTTAAATTTACATAAAGCAACGAAAAGCTGATCAATCAACAAACAAGCTTAAATTTTTAAAGGAAGCAGATTTAAGAGTTTAAAGGTAGTAAGGTGCCTTAACAGTATCCAAGGTTCAAGTCTCACTCAGTTTGGAATATTTCAAAGAATGCAACAATAGCTTCATTACTGCTGACCCAGGTTCAAATACCAAGTGAAAACAGTAAGAATTTCCTGATCCTTTTGAAAGTTGGCAGCACCATGATTTCAGCAGTCAGTTTGTTGCAAAGCACGAAAACTTCTTCTTAAACAGGCTTCTGAGTATGCTGAGGCTGAAACTTTCAAACCATTTAAATTAACAGCAGCACCATCACCATATACATCCCTCCTCCCCATACACATAGTTACATCACGACATAGAAGGAGCAAATTTGCATTTGAGATAAATTTCCACCATCGACCATAGTAATTGAAAAAGTGATGACTTTCTTGAGATCCTATTTCTGCACATGACCTTCCCACTGCACAAGAGAAAATGGGGTATCTCCCTTAACCAATGCATTGAAGATACCCTTTTTGCACTGCAACACTGCTCTTATTAACATAAAATACTGTGAATGCCCATGCCAACACATGCATCCATGACAAAGCATGGTCAGTGCATGCCTATGTAGCTGGACAGCACAATTCCAATACATAACAAATTCAGACAACATCCAAGTACAACATTCAATTCAACACAGCTTATTAAACATGTAGGGGCACTCAGACAAAAAATTTATGTTTTGTTTTATTTTATATTCATCATTGTATTGAATAGTCATTTTGTTTAGGTTTAAGGGAAGCAGCCATTATAATCATGGCTTACCTGTGCATTGCATACAAGAATAGGAATCTAATATAAGCATAAAACAGGTTGTAATACAGCCAGATTGGCTTGATGTTATGAAACCAGTTGATGAGAATAATGCAATAGAGAAAATATCAGTTGATCACATGGAAGGGACAGGTCAAAATAAACAAACCACACATAAATGAATGGCAACATGCTCACATCATCATCATCATCATTTTATTTTACATACTGATAGGGAACAAAAGTAAGGGAAAAGAACAGCAAAAGAAAACATGAGCAAGGCAAAGCATAGGGAACAGAAGTAAGGGAAAAGAACAGCAAAAGAAAACATGAACAAGGCAAAGCAATAAAGAGCAACAAAAGGAATACATAGGTGTACAGCATTGAACAAAAGGAAGCAGGTGAACACATAGTTAGATTATTGCAGATAATCAACATAGGTAGAAAAAGAAAAGCATAAACTTCCAACAAAGAAGCAACACTCATAGAAACAGCAAAAAAAACAAAGAAAAAACGAAAACATAATAACAAACAGAAAGCATGAGAGAACATAACAAAAACGAGATGAGCCAACACAAGAACAAAACGAACTGACCAGAAAATATAATGCCAAAACACACAAGCAAGTGAAAGTTAAGAGCAAACAAAGCAGACGGGAACAAATACAAATCAACACAGTTAATCTATATATAAATAAGTACAGTGATAAGTAGAGGGCCCACATATGTTGAGTATGTTTAATCTAAGAAAACCATTACTAAGTGAAATTAAGCAGGAACAAACATAAGAAAATATAGACAAGCACTTCAGCGGTAAAGGAACCTATCACAACTCAAAGAACATTTCATCTGAGCATGCGATCAGTGATAGTGAAATTATTAGCCTAATGTAATCAAACTGAAGTAAAATACAAACAAAACATAACAAAACAAGGAGAGACACATCTCAGCAATCAAGCAGAAAAAAAGGTGTTCAGTGAGATCAAGAATAAGACACTTATCAAATCAGACCATAGAAAAGAACAAAAAACTGCAGACAGAAGAGAACAAAAAAAGAAATGTGCAGAAAGACAAAACAATAATGCAAATAATCTTGTCAGAAAATTGACCTTTGACCCCCTAGCCGGTATGAAGTAGCTGGGGGGTCAACATGGCAAGCTTAAGACTCTAATATGAAAAATCACAGATATCGTTCACTAAATCTTGATTAGGTCTGTCACTTCATGTCCACAGAATGTAAAAATCACCATTCCATCCTGCTGGAACATTGAATACAATTTCCAGGCTTCCAAACTTACCGCATATTATCAAATTTGAGCGCGCCACTTAAGCACCCCGAATTTAAACAGGTATTAGTGACAAATTATGAGAGAAAATTGTTATTTTCTATGCTGGACATATTCCCCATCATTTCTCTATCCAGAAAACCACGTTACAATACCACCCTACCCCACATCTACTCACCAGAGCCAATAAAAATCCCCATCTCACCTCCCTCCTGTACCATCTCCGGCGTCCACTGACTGCAAACATTTCGTTTGGTGTGCGTCGCATTTGTAGCCATTTCTGTCAGCCGACGCTGTTCACTGACGTTTCGGCACTGTTGCCCATGAACACCGCCCCGTTACGTCACAGGAAAAACGACGTCTGTTCATCCGCAGGCGCGAGCAGGTGTGAGCAGTGGGCAGCAGTTGCCGTGAACAGGGCCAGCAGACCCTGTGTATGTGTGTATGTGCCAAGACCAGTGTGAGTTGTGAAATTTTTGGAAAATAAATTGGTCACTGGTGCAAGGGTTGGGGAAAAGGATGATAAGAGAGAGCCAATACAAAAAAAAGAAACTTTGGAGAAGAGAAAATTCAGGGAAGGCCGAAAATATTAGTTCTGTATTTTTCTCCTTAAGGGAAGGGTCAGTGCGTTTTGCTTCCCTAGTTTGGTGTGTTTTGGGTGGCTGGTGGTGCAATTTTTCTCTACAGCTAGTGTGACTAGTCCAGCCTACTGTATTTACAAGGCAAGGATCTAGAAGGCAAGCATAATTAGGCCATGACCTCCCAGAGGCACTCCTTTATCCCCCAACTAAAGCTGTAACTTCATGTTTGATCAGCAGGTATAGGAGTAGAAACTGTCTAGAAATAAATCAGTATCCTTGTCTGTTGAGAAGGGGTATTTATAAAGATGATATTTACCTGGATTGGGATGAAAAAATTGAAGGCATCTCAGTCTGAGAGCATTGATGTTCAGTCATTCAGCACAAATATTTTGTTGTGACATGTTTGACATATTTGATATAATTTAGAATAAATTATAGAAATATATAATAAAAATTCATATATATACAAATTTATATATAAATTCACTGCACCAGCTTAATTCTGGCAGTCAGTGCCTCTGCCAATCAAATTTTTCTGCTCAACAATATAAATTCTTCACCTTACAATCAACCAGGGGCACACATTGGTGAAAAAGTGAAAGCTTCTTTTACAGTTTGAGCCCACTGCTTTTCAAAGTAATGTTGTACCCAAATATTGTATCATACCATGTTTGTTATACTTGGAGGGGCTGTTTGAATTTAGATTATATGAAATATAGATTTACTGCACCTGTTTAATTCTAGAAAAGAGATTCACTGCACCAGTTTAATTCTGGTAGTCACTGCCTCTGCCACTAAACATTTTTTTTTCTACTCACCAACATGAGTTAGGCACACACAAAACCAGTCAAAGACACAAACAATTTTTTCTTAAAGCTGCATTGCTGCCATTGTTTGTGGTGCAATGGGCTTAGTCTGCAGTTTCTGTCCCTTCTTGTAGCAACACAGTACAGTTTTGGGGTAAGTGTCTGAAGAGTTCAGAACACTGTGTGATATTATGAAAGCAAATTTGACCAGTGGTATCATCAAATTTCATGCCTGAAGAATTAACATGTTCTCTGCCGTCTTATGATCGCTAATCTTGATGTAAATGTGCAGGATATTTACAAAGAAATGTTGAGGAGACAGATCGTCCTGCAAAAAGTTGGTAGGAGACAGTCAAGACATTTTTTCCTCCTCTGCTAAGTGGAACTCCGAGCTTGGGCCCCGCCCTGAGGGTCAGTCTCAAGACCCCCAAAAGTATATTTCAGGGGGTCTCTGATAGTTAGTCTCAGGGGATCCCGAAAGTCGGTCTCAGGGGCCCCCGAGAGTCGGTCTCAGGGGGCCGAACTCGTCCCAGGGTCCCCCAGAGAGTGGTTCTCAGGGCCCCGCGACAGTCTATTTCAGGGGGCTACATTAAAATCAGTCTCAGAGAACCCCAAGAGTCGGTCAAGGGGACCCCGAGAGTCAGTCTTAGAGGACCCCCAATATTCGGTCCATTAGTCTTACGGGCGTCTCTCTCAGGAGTCAATATTTACTTTCAGGTGGCCCCGGGAGTTAATCTGGGGGTTCGAGAGTTAGTCTCATTTGATCCACAGAGTGCTGATCTCAGGAGGCCCCCCAGGGGTAATCTTGGGAACCCTCGAGATTTAGCCTGAGGCTGTGCCCCCCCCTAGTTGTTGCATAAGAGGCCCCGAGAGTCAATCTCAGGGAGCACCTAAGAGTTAGTCTCAGAGTGCTCCCGGGAGCTAGTCTCCGGTTCGTCCAAGAGCTAATTTTGGGGCTTTGAGAGTAATTCCCAGAGGTGCTCCCGAATTTTGGTCTCACGGCCCCGAGTTAGCCTTAGGCCTCTGAGGGCTAATCTGGGCTTCCGAGAGGCAGTCTCAGGAGTGCCGTGCCAAATACTCAGTCTCAGGGGTGCTTCCACGCCTCCCTCCTCGAGTGTTAGTCTCAGGGGGCGCCCCAGGGTTAGTCTCAGATGGCTGTCGGAAGTCATTCCCAGTCCCTCGCCCCACCCCAGAGACAGCCTCAGGGGACCCCCAAAAACTAATCTGGATGGCCCCGAGAGTCAGTCTCAGCCACCCTCCCCCAGAGCAAATCTGGGGGGGGGCGATAAATAGACCCAGAGGTGCTGCCGATAACTAATCTAGGGAGCCCCGAGAGATTCTCAGGAGTCCACAATTTTGGTCAAGAGGCGCCGTGAACTAGTATCAGAGACTCCCTGGGATCTAACCGGGAGAGGGGCCGGAAATTAACCTTGTGAGTAGCGCCAAGCGTTGGTCTTAGGCGGCCCCAGAGCTAGTCTCAGGTCCCCCAAGAACTGATCTCGGAAGCCCGAGTTATTTTCAGAGGACCTTTCAGATCTAGTGTAAGGAGGGCCGGAGAGCTAATCTCAGAGATCCGACAATTAGTCTCACGAGGTCTCCAGGAGTTAGTCTCAGGGGTCCCCTGAAGCTGCCCTCAGGTGTCCCCAAAAGCTAGTCTCAGCGAGCACTCCTCTCCTTCCTCCTCCCTCCCCTCAAATTTATCCTCAGGGCCCCACGAGAGTAAGTTCCAGGGAGTCCCAGTAGGTAGTCTCATGGTACCCCCAAATGCTGATTTTGGGGGACGTAAGTACTGATTTGCGGGAAAAATGTTGTTTCAGGGGTCCCAGATACTGGTTTCGGCACCGTGTCAAGTACTAGGCCCCTTGAGATCTCTGCTCGACCCAGGGGTCAGGAGGGGGATGATGGTCCTGGATGGCTTAACACTGGCATAGCAATACAAGCTCTGTACAAAGCCTATCAGCGACTTAAATTCCAAGGAAGTACTCACCTCCCCAAGCCCCCGGGATCTCCAACCAATGGCTAGGGAGGAGTAAGTGAGCGGTTTCATCAGTAGGACCGTCCATGGAATAGGTTTTATATAGCATCTGGGGTACACTCAGGTATCCTTTTTATTGAGCGTCCTTTTTCCTTTCCATTTCTTTTAGATTTTAGAATACAGTCCAGAGATATCGCTTGAGATCCTAGTTTCAAAGAAGATTTTCGAAAATCATATTTTCGAAAATTTATATTTTCCCATTGCGTACCAAAAAAGACAAATTGAAACATGTCGATCAGGCACCATTACTGATGGAAAAGCAAAAATTAATCTAATTTTAGCATCCATAATAGCAAATCGAACAGGGAATTTTGAACTTCAGCTAGTTTTTAATCTATTAGCTTAGTCCCAATAACTACCGTCCTAAATATTCTGAAATAAACAACTTTCAAATATTTTCGTAGGAAACCAGAAACCAGACAAACAAGGAAAAAGACAAACATTGATGAGCATAATCCCAAAAAGAAAAATAGGTATGAAAGGCTTAAAATAACAATGACAGAGTAATCCAAGGTGATAGTTATCTCAGGCGCCTATTGTTTTGGTAATTTGCTCATTTACAACATAGCAAGGGTAAGAAAGTAACTGTGGTGAATTCATCAGGACCTTTCCTCGGAATAGACGTTATATGACGTCCGGAACACACCACCATCCACCATATCCCTTGTATTTTTATTCATTTTTTCCATTTCTTTGGAAAATTTATGATTAAAGAGTTCATGAATTCGACACCCGGAAAAAATTGGTAATCATTTTCCGTAGAGGACCATTTCTTCGTACTCAAAACGACTGACCTTCAAGAACTTCATACCTGATTACGATTACCAGAGTGAATTGAGGTAAAGTCAGGTTTAACATCATGCACGCAGCAACATTTGATTTCCCGAAATGTGCCACAATACTGTTAGTACAGCCACGCTGTCATATAGGTATGGGCCAGCCTTAATATTTGGTGACCTAAATTTACCAACACTTGGTCGGATCGAGAAAAATCAAACTATAAACAAAATAATAACAACCACTTAAGAAGAGATAGAAAAATTTTCATCGTGTAAATGTTATAATGCCAAAATATTATACGACACAATAGGAGATGGGCCCCGACTACTAAGGGGGCCCCCCGGCCTGGGGGCCCCTGACGGTAGTCGGACCCCCTTGGCCGAATCCTGGCTACGCCACTGCCGCTGCATACATCAGAATTCAACAAACACAATCGCCCGTGCACTTGTCGCACCCCCGACACGTGGCCATATCGAGACCGGCGGCTTTGAGAAGTCCTGGTGTGTCGTCGCCGCAACAGATGGCAGCAGCAGCGGGGCCTCGCTGCGGGGCTGCCGCGATCTGCAGTGATAGCTGGGAGTCACGCGCGGTGGGCACGGGCGGCTGGCGGAACGGTGAAGAGATGCCGTGTACTGTGGCACTCCTGATAGCGCTGATCTCTTCTGCGGCTTGCCAGGTGAGTGTGAGTGAGCCGGTGATGTGTGGGCGTCAGTGGTGTAGGTGACGTTAGTGTCGTCGGTAGTGTAGGTGGTGTGAGTGTCGGTGGTGTAAGTCCCGTTGGTGTAGGTGGTGTGAGAGTGTCGGTGGTGTAGGTGGTGTGAGTGTCCGTGGTGTAGGTGACGTGAGTGTCCGTGGTGTAGGTGGTGTGAGAGTGTCAGTGGTGTAGGTGACGTGAGTGTCCGTGGTGTAGGTGGTGTGAGAGTGTCGGTGGTGTAGGTGGTGTGAGAGTGTCAGTGGTGTAGGTGGTGTGAGAGTATCGGTGGTGTAGGTGGTGTGAGAGTATCGGTGGTGTAGGTGGTGTGAGAGTATCGGTGATGTGAGAGTATCGGTGATGTGAGCGTGCCAGTGATGTGAGAGTATCGGTGATGTGAGCGTGCCAGTGATGTGAGCGTGCCAGTGATGTGAGAGTATCGGTGATGTGAGCGTGCCAGTGATGTGAGTATCGGTGATGTGAGCGTGCCAGTGATGTGAGCGTGCCAGTGATGTGAGAGTATCGGTGATGTGAGCGTGCCAGTGATGTGAGAGTATCGGTGATGTGAGCGTGCCAGTGATGAAGAGTGTTAGGCGAGTGTGAGACGGCCGGTGGCGTGGGGTCAAGAGATGAACCATGGAGGTACCTGGAAAGGAATGCCTGTGGGCTGACGCGTAATCTGCGGGATTTTTACGAGACTTGGATTCCGTAAAACATCGGTTTTATTATCATCTTTACGACGGCCATGCTCTCGCATAAGTTTTACCTTCTGCAACCGTCTCGTCTGTACTGCCATGCAGGAACCGTAACAGGGAGGCAGGAACGGACAGCGGACGTGACCGCAGCCTGAAGGCTGGGCGCCGCAGCTAGATATATCACGCACTGTGCATAACTATGAGCAATTAAAATGCCAAACAATATTAAAATTCGATCGATCAATGTTTGTGGCGTTCATATTGTAGCCATTTTTCGACTTGCTTGTCGGCTCTCGCAGAATACCGTCGACATGCAGGAATAAGTCTCATCTGTGTACATAGTTTTCCTTTTATTTACATCGACTTCGCCTGTTAATGGATCATTTTCTGTTGGCGATTTACTTAATAAATAAATAAATAAAAAATAAATAAATAAGGATTTATATAAATACACACACGCGCGCACGCACGCGCGCACACACACACTCACGCACGCACGCACGCATGCACGCACGCACGCACGCACGCACGCACACACGCACACACGCACACACACACACTCATATATATATATATATATATATATATATATATATATATATATATATATATATATATATATATATATATATATATATATATGCGGTGCCGGGGCACACCCGAAGAGGCGCCTAAACGGCGTCAAGATATTTCATAGATTTTACGTTCCTCCGGTTAAGGATTTTAGATTGGTTTCATGCAGTAGAATATTGTACTTTAAATTATTCTTCAATATCTTAGTATCGCTTTTAGTAGGGTGGTTATTGAAGTTCCCGATTTGGTACCTCAAGCTATTTTTCAACTCCAAAGTACCCCTTTTGGATGGCGCAACATATCAGGGGGGACGGGGCGCTAATATTATCACCGGGGCGACAATGCATCCTGGGCATTGGAACCGACGTTTCGGGGGGAGAGGGTATCAAGGACTTTTCGAGGGCGTCGACAAGACCTGATGGGGCATGTGCCCTCTATGCCCCCAGTCCGCCCATGTGTCGGTAGCACTGCCGGCCCTTCAGCTGATTAGGTCAGCAGAGGTGAATCACCGACTCGCCTCGTGGCTGACCGGCTCAGGCGACAAAGGACCAGGTGCACTCGGAGCCCGATATTCCGGGGTGAAGGAGTTCTAGAGAGAGAGAGAGAGAGAGAGAGAGAGAGAGAGAGGAGAGAGAGAGAGAGAGAGAGAGAGAGAGAGAGAGAGAGAGAGAGAGAGAGAGAGAGAGAGAGAGAGAGAGAGAGGGAGGAGAGAGAGAGAGAGAGAGGGGGAGAAAGGGGGGGGGGGAGGGGGGGGGGGGGGGGGGGGGGGGGGGAGGGGGGGGGGAGGACGCGTCATTGTGATCATGAGAAGGTCTCATGGGCATGGAACCCTCCACAATTCGAGTTTCATCCCCTGGGCTGTGACAAAGACATCATGCTTGCGCGTTTGTGTGCGCTTTTAAATGCAGAATTGTTTTATGTGGTAAGTCAGTAATGTGGGCACCTCTGTAGTTTGATGTGGAACTGAGCAGAAAGCGTGGCTATCAACCCTACTTCGCACCGCAGTGAGCCCAAAGAGACGAGAACGCAAACTCGGGGGCTTCCTCTCAAATACAACGAAAATGTGGCGCTTCGGCGCCCCGCACGCGTCGCCAAGTGCACTTAGCCACCATCATTCATTTCGGCTGGAAGACTAGATCCGGCTTTGGCTATTTTCCGCCTGGTGCGTGTTGCTTTGCCTCCACACCAGGACTGGTTCCATGGTTTTTATTGGAGGGGGGAGACAGTTTACCACATTGGGGGCTACTTTCGGTATCGAGGACACCTTTGCGAACAAAAATTTCCGGTGGCGATGCCATTGCAAACAACGCAGACTAAAGCAACAACAAAAAGCGTCGCCAAGGAAATATATAATTAATCAGTGTCTCTGTTTGAACTCCAATCTAAAAAAGGGGACCTCTCCCCAAACTACAGGAAGGGGTTACACAACTACATCAATCATATCACACATCATCATCCATCACACACCACCATACATGTATGTATGATGGTGTGTGATGACTGCTGTGACTGCTCGTATTGTAATTATGTATGATTTATGTACGCAAAATCATACATAATTACAATGCAAGCAGTCTCCTGTGCTTCAGCACACAGAGACGAGTTGTACTGCCAGTTTCCTTGGTGACCGTTCCGGCTGATGGCTGTCAAACCGCACCTCCGCCCCGCGCGGGCAGCTCTATTCACGGATGACGATGTCGTTCTGCACGCTCTCTCCATGCAACATAGGCGTATCCAGGATCTCCGATGAAATTGGGCAGCCCCCCCTGAAACATCGCTTCCTGGTGCCCCCTCCCTAGGATGCGAGTATCAGTGCCCCCGAGATGGGATTTGGCACCCCCTGGTCCAAATGGCGCCCCCCCATCATGTGCCCCCATCCCCTTGATCGGAAATCCTGGTTCCGCTTACAACTGGAAAGCAAAAATGGTAATGTCCTCTTCCTGTCACAGCTCACCAAAACCGACAAGCTTGCCCCCAAACCGGTCTGAACATGCAGGGAGATAAAAGCCACAGAGGGCCAAGGGAGTGTATGGCGACGGCCGCGCCAGGCTGAAACATCAGCAGTTCAGTATGACGAGCAAGGTTAAGCTAACAATTACTGAACTTGCAGGGTCAACAAAACCTGCGGCGCGTCGGCGGCGGCGGTGGTGGAGGAGGGGGCAGAGGTGGAGGCGGAGGGGGCGGCGGCGGAGGTGGCGGAGGGGGCGGAGGCGGAGGTGGAGGTGGTGGAGGCGGAGGAGGTGGTGGGAGTGGTTCTCGACCCGTCGTGACAGCACCCACCGAGGCGCCCATTCCTAAACCTGCCCCTACAGTGATCGGGGGAGGATGCCCGTTTTGCAAGAAATCCTGCGGATTTAACGAGTGTTGCTTTTGTGAAAACTGTCGGCGATGCTTCTAGTCGGCTTTCTTCCAGGACGAAGGTGCGCTCCCTCATCAGTCACTTACGGGCCAAATTTTAGTAATATGCTTATTATTCCTGTCTCTCCTTTGCGTTGGTGTAAGTTGCAGAGCCAATTCGTGCGAATGAATCGACGGGCAAAGCTTGTGTGATAGCCAAATTCATTGAAATTATTTTCATCCCCATTGAACAAAGTCGGCTTACGAAACTGCATACAGTAGACATTTTCCATCTTGTATAAGGGAAATTGGTAGTTTCCGTCCGTTTTTGTGGTCCACTTAACGATAAGTCTGAAATCACTTATTACAAACCACAGTCTACGGTACCGAACCAAACGAATCAAGGATCTAGGACGGATCACGCTGCCCTGACACTGACTATGTTTCCAGGGTCAGCAACCACAGCGCGTCGGCAGTAGTGATGAAGGTGGACGGGGAGGCGGTGGTGGAGGAGGCGGTGGAGACAGTGGTGGCGTTCGGGGAGGAGGAGCAGGCGGCGGCGGTGGAGTAAGTAATGGAGGCGGTGGTGGCGTTCGGGGAGGAGGAGCAGGCGGCGGCGGTGGAGTAAGTAATGGAGGCGGTGGTGGCAGTCGAGGTGGAGGAGGAGGCGGCGGCGGTGGAGGAGGCGATGGAGGCGGTGGTGGCAGTCGAGGTGGAGGAGGAGGCGGCGGCACCGGCGGCGGCGGGGGTGGAGGAGCCAGACCTGAAGTTATCAAGGGCGGATGTCCGCGCTGCAAGAAGAGCTGCGGCTTTGACGAATGCTGCTGGTGCAGCGACTGTCGGCACTGCTAGTCTGCTCCTGCTGAAGCGGTGGTCCGGTCCGCACAGGTGCCCAGAGCGCAAGATCGGCAGTTCATCGACTCAACGTCACGAACGCATGACACGTGACATTTCTAACCATGTGAATCCATGCCTGACCTTTGGCATGACTCCTCGGTGGTTTACGTTTGAAAAATACATACAATTTCAAATGTAGGAGACAATTTTAAGTGGGGGTCACGTACCACGTCAGGAAAACTGCCACCATCAGCGACATACAATAACTCAAACACTTACGCCTCAAGTATGATAATATTGTGATATAGAAAGGCAAAAAAAAAAACAAGAGGCCATTCAGCAGCAGGGACGCTGAACCGCCATTCCGCCTAGAGCGGCATGTACCACGCTCGAAACTTGGGGAGCTTGTTAAGGCAACTCGGCACAGTCAAGCAATATGCTCCTGGGTTGTCCATGCATGGGACATTGGCAATCATACCGTACATTTAACTCTCAGGTCAAATTATTGATTGCAGAGGTTTCAAAATTCAACGCGCGTCCAGAGTTTCAGGAGAGATTTTCTTCGTACGTGATTGCTGTAGTCTTGAATAATCTAATTGGGTTAATCCGCTTAAGAGGCATGTGTGCTACGCTGTTCAGTGCTACCAGACAGGCAGGACTCGCTATGTATGTACTCTCGCTCTCCAGTCAGCAAGAACGTGACCGCTGGATCTGGCGTGGTTCTGCTGCCCGGTTTGGCTGGACTCTACTGAACGGTCTCTGCTGCCCGGTTTGGCAGGACTCTACTGAACGGTCTCTGCTGCCCGGTTTGGCAGGACTCTACTGAACGGTCTCTGCTGCCCGGTTTGGCAGGACTCTACTGAACGGTCTCTGCTGCCCGGTTTGGCTGGACTCTACTGAACGGTCTCTGCTGCCCGGTTTGGCAGGACTCTACTGAACGGTCTCTGCTGCCCGGTTTGGCAGGACTCTACTGAACGGTCTCTGCTGCCCGGTTTGGCAGGACTCTACTGAACGGTCTCTGCTGCCCGGTTTGGCGACTCACGAACGGTCTCTGCGCCCGGTTTGGCAGGACCCGGCCCCCCGCCCCACGGCCCCCCGGTGCACCACACGGCCCGCCCGGCCCCACGGCCGCCCCGGTGGCACCCAACGGCCCGCCCGGTGGCGGACCACAACGGTCTCGCGCCCGGTTGGCAGGACCACTGAACGGTCTCGCCGCCCGGTTTGGCTGGACTCTACGAACGGTCTCTGCTGCCCGGTTTGGCTGGACACTCGAACGGTCTCTGCTGCCCGGTTTGGCTGGACTCTACTGAACGGTCTCTGCTGCCCGGTTTGGCAGGACTCTACTGAACGGTCTCGCTGCCCGGTTTGGCAGGACTCCACTGAACGGTCTCTGCTGCCCGGTTTGGCAGGACTCTACTGAACGGTCTCTGCTGCCCGGTTTGGCAGGACTCTACTGAACGGTCTCTGCTGCCCGGTTTGGCAGGACCTACCGAACGGTCTCTGCTGCCCGGTTTGGCTGGACTCTACTGAACGGTCTCTGCTGCCCGGTTTGGCAGGACCCTACCGAACGGTCTCTGCTGCCCGGTTTGGCTGGACTCTACTGAACGGTCTCTGCTGCCCGGTTTGGCAGGACTCTACTGAACGGTCTCTGCTGCCCGGTTTGGCAGGACTCTACTGAACGGTCTCTGCTGCCCGGTTTGGCAGGACTCTACCGAACGGTCTCTGCTGCCCGGTTTGGCTGGACTCTACCGAACGGTCTCTGCCGCCCGGTTTGGCTGGACTCTACTGAACGGTCTCTGCTGCCCGGTTTGGCAGGACTCTACTGAACGGTCTCTGCTGCCCGGTTTGGCAGGACTCTACTGAACGGTCTCTGCTGCCCGGTTTGGCAGGACTCTACTGAACGGTCTCTGCTGCCCGGTTTGGCAGGACTCTACTGAACGGTCTCTGCTGCCCGGTTTGGCTGGACTCTACTGAACGGTCTCTGCTGCCCGGTTTGGCAGGACACTACCGCTGGACCCGGTGCAGTCTTCTGTCGGGTCAGCCGGCACTGAATCCCTAACGGCCACGCCGTTGTGTTACAGATCAACGCAATAGTTTACTCAATTTGTTGCCGCCAAAGAGCAACCCGATTTTTTCATGCATATCCACACAATCAAAAACGTCATGGGCAGAGGAATAACATTAGCTTTTATTCAAAACATCTTTGGATGCGAAAATATGTGTTTATGTGTGTGTGTGTGTGTGAGTGAATGACCGCACAGGGAAGCGGCATGGAGACTAGCTGGCCGGCGGGGGGCGGCGACGACGAGGCCCCCGACACACCGCTGAACCACACGGAGCCACCCCGCGGCCATCCGACGCAGAGGCACCCCGCGGCCATCCGACACAGAGGCATCCCGCGGCCATCCGTCACAGAGGCACCCGCGGCCATCCGACACAGAGGCACCTCGCGGCCATCCGACGCAGAGGCACCCCGCGGCCATCCGACGCAGAGGCACCCCGTGGCCATCCGTCACAGAGGCACCCGCGGCCATCCGACACAGGCACACCGCGGCCATCCGACACAGAGGCACCTCGCGGCCATCCGACACAGAGGTACCCCGCGGCCATCCATCCGACACAAAAGCACCGTCGATCGCACAGGCACTGGCCCCCGACATGATATGAATTACAAGTTTGCGTACATGATGAGGATAGAAAACATTCAAGTTTTACACAGGAGCGAATGTCCACCAGCAAATAAGGGGTTAGGCGTCAGAGCACTACCGCAAAGCGACCACTATCAAACTGGTATGTCCCCTTTTCACAATATTCTGAATCGTAGCCATTTCCGATCAGAGGACCACCGCCAGTCACGCTAAAAACGCGCGCGGTCAACAGCCAATAGAAGACACGTTTCTTTCTGGCACTACTATTGACACGGCAAGCACATGATCTACCGCGCCATCCGTGATACTGCCACGCCTTCTCACGCCCGCCAGAGACTGCTCTCAGGCGCTAGCACTAACGTATAAACACCTAGCATTCGTTGTAAATAGTCGTTGAAGGCATCACACTCAAGTCTTGGCTCACTCCCTGACGGTATAAAAAGTAACTTCCATCGCGTTTCTCATTGGCAAGACGGCTTCGAGCTGGGCTTCACGTTGACGGGTAGCAAGGCGTAAGCACACACGGCCTATGACCAGAAGAGTTTCGGCAGCACAAGTGGACACCCCATAAGGTAAACGTCCCCCGCTCCTGGATCTGCTGCCTCCTCAGAAAAAGGCAGCCTATTTTCAGACGTAATGACCGGGAAAAGAAACTTTCCTTTCTTATAAATACACGACCGACTACGCACACGGCGAGCTTGCACAGACCCACAGAACGGGGTGTATATACGGATCATATGAATCGTCTCAAAACGCGGTTACATTGACAAAAAGGCACAACTCGAAACGCGGTGCCACCCGAAGGTGAGCGGCGTCGAAACGTTTCCCGCCAGCACACTCAGGCGCTAACCTGCGGTACGCTGATTAGGCGTGTCCGTAGGCGCTGTGTCCCTCGGCGCCGGTCATGATCACGTCCACCCAGATCCGCATCGCCTCCGGGCTGGCCGCCATCAGGAAGAACGTCCTGCTCATCGTCTTGACGCAGAAGGTGGTGTTGGGAGCGCCGCCGCGGCCAGGCTTCAAATGGTCCACGTACACCTCCTCTATAGCCTGTTGGACACGCAGTGCCACTGAGCGGGGTGGGCAAAGCTCATGGTCCGGCTCAGATCAGGCACGATCGTGGGGCGCTACAGGACAGACTGCCCTTCACTCGTTAGATTCCGAATCGTACTCGGTTGCAGCGACAGAGCATCTCTGAACAGCATCCAACAATGACGCGGATGAGTCAGACTTATTTATTGTGCACTACGCCCCCTCCCACCGCCTCTCAATACAGCAAACAGAAAACACTAACCAACAAGGTCTATTCCACCAATACCGTACCTTACTGAATTGGTCTTGATGGGAAAAGGCTTTAGTAGTAGTTTTACAAGTTAATGATCGGTAAACTTGGCGTGGTTGGTAGGGATGTTCAGAAGCAATACGCGAGTTTCCTGTTTTAGATAACCGAGTGAGGCGAAATCCACGGGCAATAAATAAAACCTGTTTGTCATTCAAAACTCGTTTCGGCAACAAAACTGAATCATAGGGGAAAATGGCAAAGCGGGCAAATCAATACCATGAATCACTACCCTACGCCGCAATCACGTGAAAGCACCTGCCACATACCTCCATTTAAAAGACAAACATAATCTAACCTTCCGAAAATGTCACGGGCTACATAGACCAATGGGAGCTCAAGAACGACATCAATCTCCGATGCCAAAAGTGGAGCCGGTTAGGGCGCGCACGGGCCGGCCCCTGCTGCCAAAGTCACTAAATAGGACGCGATTGGCACTCCTAGATAAGCCCGCGCTGAAGGGAGCCTGGTGAGGTCATCCACCCATTAACGAGAAGCGCCGGCAGGATGAAGCATTCAAGGACAAACCTAATCTCACCCGGCCGCCGCCTCTTTGCCGGGGCAGATACCACGCAAACGTTATAGCATGGGGCTAAGAATACTTCCTGTATAAAACAAACAGGACGAACCAATGAAATAATAAGACGCAGGAACTCGGCACTCATTAGTTTTGTACCTTCCAGCCCACATGAATACGTGTAGGACCAACAATACTCAGAGCATCCCACTGCGTTGACTGCCCTGATATCATTTTACAAAGAAACCCACACCTGCCGGGCAGCAAACCAGACATCCTACAACTTGAATTTTGACACCACACTCCACCCCAAAAGCGAATTCAGGACGCTGCATTGCCACTTGCATTGCATTGTCACTCCTCTGACTGTAGCAAAAAGCCAACCCTCCGCTCCAACAGATTCATATTCTGGTACAGCAATTTTGGTCCTCCAATCTTCCTGTTATACCTAAGGAGTGAACAGACCAAAGAGCTCAAACACACCCTAGACTGACACAATCTGCACGGACCCGACAAATACCGCTTCGATAAGACGGGCCTGTCCCTGATTCTGCGCTCCGGACCCGCTGTTACACCCTGCAGCTGCAGTCAGCTGAGCTGAGCGCCAGACCAGCAGTTCCCCGCCCTGCAGCACGCCCCCTCCACTCACCTGGAAGAACACGCCGCCCTTGGCCTTGTGCTCCGACTTGTCCGCGAAGTACATGAAGGTGCGCTTGTTGCGGCTGCGGTCGAAGACGAACCAGCGACGCTGCCAGCCGCGCAGCCGGCCGCCCTGCTTCTGCAGGTAGCCGCGGCAGGCGTGCCGGCTCACCTGCACGCCCGGACACACCTCCAACTGGTGGCCTGCGGAGCGACAGCTCAGGTCACGTGCACCCGGACACACCTCCCACTGGTGGCCTGCGGAGCGACAGCTCAGCTCACGTGCACGCCCGGACACACCTCCCACTGGTGGCCTGCGGAGCGACACAGCTCAGGTCACGTGCACCCGGACACACCTCCCACTGGTGGCCTGCGGAGCGACACAGCTCAGGTCAGGTACACCCAGACACACCTCCCACTGGTGGCCTGCGGAGCGACACAGCTCAGGTCAGGTACACCCAGACACACCTCCCACTGGTGGCCTGCGGAGCGACAGCTCAGGTCACGTGCACCCGGACACACCTCCCACTGGGGCCTGCGGAGCGACACAGCTCAGGTCACGTGCACCCGGACACACCTCCCACTGGTGGCCTGCGGAGCGACACAGCTCAGGTCAGGTACACCCAGACACACCTCCCACTGGTGGCCTGCGGAGCGACAGCTCAGGTCACGTGCACCCGGACACACCTCCCACTGGTGGCCTGCGGAGCGACACAGCTCAGGTCACGTGCACCCGGACACACCTCCCACTGGTGGCCTGCGGAGCGACAGCTCAGGTCACGTGCACCCGGACACACCTCCCACTGGTGGCCTGCGGAGCGACACAGCTCAGGTCACGTGCACCCGGACACACCTCCCACTGGTGGCCTGCGGAGCGACACAGCTCAGGTCAGGTACACCCAGACACACCTCCCACTGGTGGCCTGCGGAGCGACACAGCTCAGGTCAGGTACACCCAGACACACCTCCCACTGGTGGCCTGCGGAGCGACACAGCTCAGGTCACGTACACCCGGACACACCTCCCACTGGTGGCCTGCGGAGCGACACAGCTCAGGTCAGGTACACCCAGACACACCTCCCACTGGTGGCCTGCGGAGCGACACAGCTCAGGTCAGGTACACCCGGACACACCTCCCACTGGTGGCCTGCGGAGCGACAGCTCAGGTCACGTACACCCGGACACACCTCCCACTGGTGGCCTGCGGAGCGACACAGCTCAGGTCAGGTACACCCGGACACACCTCCCACTGGTGGCCTGCGGAGCGACACAGCTCAGGTCAGGTACACCCAGACACACCTCCCACTGGTGGCCTGCGGAGCGACACAGCTCAGGTCAGGTACACCCAGACACACCTCCCACTGGTGGCCTGCGGAGCGACACAGCTCAGGTCAGGTACACCCAGACACACCTCCCACTGGTGGCCTGCGGAGCGACACAGCTCAGGTCAGGTACACCCGGACACACCTCCCACTGGTGGCCTGCGGAGCGACACAGCTCAGGTCACGTACACCCGGACACACCTCCCACTGGTGGCCTGCGGAGCGACACAGCTCAGGTCAGGTACACCCAGACACACCTCCCACTGGTGGCCTGCGGAGCGACACAGCTCAGGTCAGGTACACCCAGACACACCTCCCACTGGTGGCCTGCGGAGCGACACAGCTCAGGTCAGGTACACCCGGACACACCTCCCACTGGTGGCCTGCGGAGCGACACAGCTCAGGTCACGTACACCCGGACACACCTCCCACTGGTGGCCTGCGGAGCGACACAGCTCAGGTCAGGTACACCCAGACACACCTCCCACTGGTGGCCTGCGGAGCGACACAGCTCAGGTCAGGTACACCCAGACACACCTCCCACTGGTGGCCTGCGGAGCGACAGCTCAGGTCACGTACACCCAGACACACCTCCCACTGGTGGCCTGCGGAGCGACAGCTCAGGTCACGTACACCCGGACACACCTCCCACTGGTGGCCTGCGGAGCGACACAGCTCAGGTCAGGTACACCCGGACACACCTCCCACTGGTGGCCTGCGGAGCGACAGCTCAGGTCACGTGCACCCAGACACACCTCCCACTGGTGGCCTGCGGAGCGACAGCTCAGGTCACGTGCACCCGGACACACCTCCCACTGGTGGCCTGCGGAGCGACAGCTCAGGTCAGATGACTAATGCCAGCACAGCCCAGCCGCCTCACGAGCACCTGATAATCAATTGTTGAAGGCCATGCAAGATATGCTTAAAAAACGACAATACTGACATCAAAGTCGCTATATTTACTCGCCACTTGGCGAAACAACATTATATCCTCTTTGATATGGATGCCCCGGTCAGTGGCGATTTCGAGTCAAGGCACAGGTGTACAAACGGCGGGACGGAGGCCACTGGACGCTCACCCGCCGGACACGGGCCGGGACCGGGAAATAAGCTGCCGGGACCGGAAACTTATCCGCCGGACACGGGCCGGGACCGGGAACTCACCCGCCGGACACGGGCCGGGACCGGGAACTCACCCGCGGACACGGGCCGGGACCGGAAACTCACCCGCCGACTCGATGTGCTGCCTGAGGTCGAACTGTTCGTCGGTGATGGGCATGTAGCGGGTCAATGGCCGCTGCTTCGGCTGCAACACACAGCAGAATAGTCGCAACAGGGCTGCGGTGACACATTTAAGCATACGGCAATAATTGCCGATACAAGAGCGATAGAAAAGGTAAAACCATTAGTTTAATTTTCTACAACACAAATCAAGACAAATCATTCGTGTCGAGGGCAGGAAATGAAGCGATAACCCACCGAGAGGGTGAGCTGACGCCGTCGGACAGGCTCCTCCACCCCGTCAAACACAGAGGACGCCTCCGAGACGGGCCGCGGCCGCGCCTCCTCCGCCTCGCCGCTGAATGGTCGACGAGAATCGCCCTCGTCGCTGATTAGCCGACGCACAGCATCGTCCTCACTTGTTGGCTGAAACGAACGGTCTTCGCCACTGATTGGTCGATGCGCAGGATGGTCACCACTGACCGGCCGATACGAAGACTCGTCGCTGGTGGGTCGACACGGCGAGTCCTGACTGGTCCGTGGACACGGCGGACCGTCGCTGATTGGATGACTGGACGAGTTATCGCCGCTGATTGGGCGGCGCAGCGGATCGACAGCGCTGATTGGCTGACTGCCGTCATGCGTGGGCGGTTGTCCTGAGTCTCCGCTGCTGATTGGTCGGTGTGACTCGCCATTGGTGCTGATTGGCTGAGGGCCGTCCGGCGAGGTGGAGCCGTTTACTGGTTGGTCGGAGTCAGGGTGACCGTTCGTCTCACTGTAACAACGATAGAGATCATCATTACTGGATACTTATGACGGTACATGCCAAAGTAAAAGAAGAGAGGATAATCCTTCCAAATAAACGCAGTTTTTGATCGTCACAAGATATTACCTTTTTTATCAAGCTCTCGCTTAATAAAAAAGGTAGTCTCATTCGGTGCAGTCTCCAGAAGCTAGGTGCGGAGAGAAAATATGATAGTAGGATTGTCACGATAAACTTTGAACACTAAATAAACATTTTGGGGCAAAAAATACTCGTACATGTGTATTTTCAACATTGAAGATTAAACACATTGATGAAATCCTTACAACCGATATTAAAACAAATCAATCGCATACAGGCCCGTCCCATTTTTTTGGCACGCCATCACTGCGCCGCTGGCCGTGGCGCCACGTACGGCCGGCGGCACCCAGCCGGCAGTTGGCTCACCGTCCGGTAGGGTCGCTGGCGTCGCCGCTGGCCTGCTGCCGCTGCTGCTGCCACTGCTGCGTCACCTGCGACTGCACACGCCGCTTCAGCTCCTCCACCCGGCGGCGCTCCTCCTCAATCACCTGCGTACCTGCGGGACGGGACACTGTCCAGTAGGGTGGAGTGAAAATCGAAATTATTTGGATCGTTCCTTAACATTGTTTTTTTATAGTGCTAGGCCTTATGAAACTCAGAAGTGAAAGATTTTTGGAAATCGAACCACGGGAACATGACCAATATCGAGCATTTATGCATGGATGTTTGAGAAACTTTTGGCGTTGCAGTCTCCATGGGAAATCTTTGGTGCTAGCGTACGGTGGTTTAAGCGCTAGCTGTAGAGCAGATCACGTGCGGTTTGAAGCGTGGGGATCACCCCAAACACATGTTGGAGGTAGAATATAGATACCAACTAGTGGATTGGTATATTTCGGTTGCAGTGGTGGATGTAAGGGGGGAGGGGGCAGGGGCTCAAACCCCTTCCCCGAAATGTCTGAGTGCCTACAGTAAATGCATCGCTGAAGGCTTTCCGAGGTAGTGACAGATTGACGATTACAAGACACTGCAATCACTCGACCGATATTTATTTCATGGATAGGTTCATGTTATGCGTCGTATTTGATGTTGGCATCAGCTTGTGAAACTTGATCCCCACCTTAATATACCCGTCGCGCCTCTCAAGCCCTAGCACGGAACGCGACGCCTCGGTCACTAGTTTAAAGGAAATGTGGCAACTTGGTCGAATCCAGGAATTTAGTGTAATTATGGGCATTTTTTACCGAAAGTTATGAAAACCTCCATGATTTCTCTGAAAAAATGTATAATGAGCTCAATAATTTTATTTTAAAATGCTCCTCTAGGGTGAAAAATAAACCTCTGCCTCCGGATGACCTCATGATATAGTAACTATTACCATATCAAATAGGCTTCAAGGGCTTCAATTGGCTGATTACTCACCGTAGCGTCAGCGCTATCGTCACACCAACAGCTGACAACTGCGTTCGCCTGGCTGGGGTAGATTTGGGGGTACATTTCAGGTAGCTTTTTAGCTTTTATCCACGGAAACTTTGAGTTCAAAGACAAATTATATATTGAATACCGGGTTTTCCGGCATCCTTTACAACGTAGCTATCTCAGTTAAAATAACGTTACAAAGGTACCGCATTCCTTTTAATTGTAGTGCCTATACATATCAGGAGTCATTTTTCTCGCAAATCTCACATATTAATTTATCTCGCTCCCATCGGCTGATCTCTCTTTCATCAGTTGACCTTTCTGCAAGACGTCTCTTAATGTTGGAAGCTCTGAAATGGGAAGCTCGGCCGATGGGCCAATCAGATCTCTGTCCCATACTTCTCACCTGAGTCGTCTACTCCTATTCCTCGGCATTTTCGGTTTTAAACACAGATGTTTAGGAAGTCGAAGTAAACAGATCGCTTCTTTTAGAGCGACGGCACACAAGTAGCACCTTCTGTGTAGATACAGAAAAGAAAACACATAAGTTGATTTGCATTGCCAATGACCTCCTGGTACGTTTTGCAAACTGTCTCGACGCAAGATCACTTAATATTGCCTCCCCAGTCTTTTCCCAGTGTTTGCGTGTGTCACAATCCAATCCAGCGAAAATATTGTAGTGACTTATGTGTTGCGAGCGGTAACTTGTCTCGGCGCCAAACTTTACTTTTCTCATCCCTCAAATTTACGAATATTTCGCTAAGGTGTGCACTGAACCAGGGGCGTAGGAACGGTTTGAAAAGTGGGGGGCCAACCTTAGAGGGGGCCCCTCAAGGGGGGCCCCAGTCCACGGGGCCCATAATTATAAATAAAAAATTAGTTAGCTCGTTTGGTGTCAATAAGGCACGCATGCACACAAGGATGTCAATATATGGAAAATTGAGAAATTAAATTTTGCCCTATGATTTCGAGTTGTACCTATTATGATCTAATAAATCATAGTAAAACGCCAAAAAAACATTTTTGTTTTTTACCAAGACCCATTTCAAATACGAAATACATTTTTAAGCTTTTTTGGAGGATTTCAATCATTTCTTACCACGAGCGCGTTTTTTATATTTACAGATGTTTAGGCCCTTATCATCACATTTACAAAATTAAGAACTGTTAAGAAAACTACAGACAATGCTTTGGTACCAAATAGCCTCACTTCGCTATGCCTAATCAACTTGTATTTGGTTATTCAATGACGAAAATGGGAACATTTATTTAGGTTATTACAGATCTCTTCTTGTCATCATTACATATTGATTTAGGTGAAGCCTGATCACAATAAATATGCCTAGCTATTGTATAACAGTGGTTGACAGATATTAACACTTAAACCAACACAGCAGGCAGATGAACGCGTTTCGACAAAAATTGTCTTCTTCAGCATCTATGGTAGGAGGGATAAGGAACCCGTCATCAAGACATTCAGCAGTTTCATCGTTTGGATTTTTGTGCAAAATTATCGTGCGATAGAAATATAAAGGCACCATTTTTGAGGATATCCCAATAATGCTTCTTGAATTATTCTAAAGAATAATTCTTTTATAATAATTCAAGAAGCATTATTGGGATATCCTCAAAAATGGTGCCTTTATATTTCTATCGCACGATAATTTTGCACAAAAATCCAAACGATGAAACTGCTGAATGTCTTGATGACGGGTTCCTTATCCCTCCTACCATAGATGCTGAAGAAGACAATTTTTGTCGAAACGCGTTCATCTGCCTGCTGTGTTGGTTTAAGTGTTAATGCCTAGCTATATTTCGATGCCTAAAATGCAGAGTTCCAGCATAACTGCAAGTGCAATGTAGGTACTTGATGGCCAGCTTTGTGATGCCGAGGAGGTGTGGGCATGGTGTTATAGTGGTTAGCAACCTTGCTTTCCACGCGACCAACTCGGGTTTAAGGCACAGCAGATTCCTTGTGCAAGGAGCAATTTGACTCCCAAGAAACCCCTCCAACAGGGAAAGAGTTGGCGACGCCATATAACCCTGGCATCGAAAGACGTCGCGCCTTTCGATGGCTCAGGAACGACTGTTGCTCGGCATTTGGTGCGGGGTCCGTGTCCGATTCATATTTTGTGTTGGGATTGGGATGGAGTTTGATTGGGCCCAGTTCTTGGGACTCATTTGGAAACACTCGGGTAGTAGGTGCCTTGGCTTTTTTACGAAGCGCTCCTCCTCCAGGGGCTTGCAGGCAGCGTACTACCGAACTTGAACGTTCCCTGACAAGCTATCGGGCCCGTTTGGGTTTCTTGTTCTATATTACAGTTACTGATAGTTGTATATTCGTTGCGGGGCCCACCTCAAAGGGGGGCAGTATCTCCCTGACCCCCGGTTCCTATGCCTATGCCGCCTAGGGACCGCTAAATTATCTCGAAGGGCCCCAAGGTCCAAACCATGGCTCAGGAACCCAGATCAGTCAGCTCAAGGGCTTAGACCAGTGCATTAGCCTCGGGACCAGCTTATCAAGGGATCCTACATAAGCACAGGACCCCTAGAAGCTCATCACAGCGGAGTTCCAGATTCCCACAGGGTGCCAGATTAGCTTAGGGGCCCGGTTCAGCTCGGAGGTCCCCAGGTCGACTTATGTAGGGTCTCAAAACAGCTCAAGGGACTTGTTCAAGCTCACGGATCCCAGCTTAGCTCAATGATGCTAGAACAGTTCATGGCCACCATACCAGATCAGAGGCCCCAGTTAAGCACAGTGGTACCCAGATTAGCTCAGGGCCCCAGCTAGGCTTAGGGGTCCCAGGGTGGCTGATATAGAGTCTCAGAACACAGTGGCGTAGCCAGGATTCGGCAAGGAGGGGTCCGACTACCGTCGGGGGGCCCAGGCCGGGGGTCCCATTAGTAACCGGGCCCATCTCCTATATTTTTTGTATAGTATTTTAACATCATAACATTCACACGAGGGAAATTTTGTTGTGCCTTTTTAAGCATTCATTCTTATTTTGTTTATAGCTTGGTTTTTTCGATCCGACCAAGTGTTGGTAAACTAAGGTCACCAAATATTAAGGATGACCCATACCTTATATGGTAGCGTGGCTATAATAACAGCTTAGAGATATATTTCGGGAAGTTCAATGTTTATGCGCGCATGATGTTAAACCTGAGTCTACCTCAATTCACTCGGGTAATCAGACATGAAGTTATTGGAGGTCAGCCGTTTTGAGTATGAAGAAATGATCTTCTACGGGAAATTATTAGCAATTATATCCCGGTGTCGAATCCATGAACTCTTTAATCAGGAAATTTCCAAAGAAACGAAAAAACGAATAAAGATACAAGGGATATGATAGTGTGTCCCGAACGTTACATATCCTCTATTCCGTCGACAGATCCTGTTGAGATCCAGTTACTTTCTTACCCTTGCTATCTTGTAAACGAGCAAATTACCAAGACAAAAGGCGCCTGAGATATCTATCGCCTTGGATCACCCTGTCATTGTTATTTTCAACCTTTCATACCTATTTTTCTTTTGAGGATTATGTTCATCGATTTCTGTCATTACCCTTGTTTGTCTGGTTTCCTACGAAAATATTTGAAAGTTGTTTATTTCAGAATGTTTAGGAATGTAGTTATTGCTGTTAAGCTAATATATTAAAAATTGACTGAAGTGCCAAATTCCCTGTTCGATTTGCTCTTATGGTAAAATTAGATTATTTTTTGCCTTTCCTTCGATAATGGTGCCTGGTGGACATGTTTCAATTTGTCTTTTTTAGTAGGCAATACGGGTAGATACATTTTTTCTGAGGCATATGATTTTGAAAATTTTTATTTGAGCTCTGGAGCCACCTAAGACCAACACTTGGCGGCACTCACAAGGCTAATTTTCGGCCCCTCTAACGATTAGATCTCAGGGGGTCTCTGAGACAGATTCACGGCGCCTCTTGATCAAAACTGGGGGCCCCTGAGAATCGCTCGGGGCTCCTGAGATTATTTATCGGCAGCACCTCTGAGACTAATTATTGCCCCCCCCCAGATTTACTCTGGAGGGGGGGCTGAGACTGACTATCGTGGCCATCCAGATTAGCTTTTGGGGTCCCCTGAGGCTGTCTTTGGGGCGGGGGAGGGGGGCTGGGAATGACTTCCGACAGCCCTCTGAGACTTACTCTAGGGCGCCCCTGAGACAAACACCCTGGGGGGGGGGTGGAATCACCTCTGAGACTAAGTCTTTGGCGTTCCTGAGACTGACTCGGAGGCTCCAGATTAGCTCTCGCGGGCCTAAGGCTAACTCCGGGCCCGTGAGACCAAAACTAGGGAGCACCTCTGGAAATTACTCTCAGAACCCCGAGATTAACTCTCGGATGTCTCTGAGACTGACAACCGGGAGCCCTCTGAGACTAACTTTTGGGTGCTCCCTGAGATTGACTCTCTGGGCCGCTTATACCAAAACTCGGGGGGGGGCACAGCCTGAGGCTAAATCTCGAGGGCTCCCAAAATTACCCCTCTGGGGCCCCCTGAAACCAGCACTCTGCGGATCAAATTAGACTAACTCTTGGACCCCCGGATTAACTCTCGGGGCCACCTGAAACTAAATATTGACTCCTGAGAGAGAAGCCTGTGAGACTATGAGGGCCCCCTGAGACCGACTCTTGGGGTGCTCTGAGACTGACTCTTGGGGTTCTCTGAGACAGACTCTCAGGGGGACCCCGAGACCGAATCTCGGGGTCCCCTAAGACAGACTCTTGGGGTCCCCTTGACCGACTCTTGGGGTTCTCTGAGACTGACTCTCAGGGACCCCCCTTAAATAGACTATGTTGCAGGGCCCTGAGAACCACTCTCTGGGGGGCCCCTGAGACTTGCTCGGCCCCCTCCCCTGAGACAGACTCCCGGGGCCCCTGATACCGAATTTTGGGGCCCCTGAGACCAACCCTCTGGGGGCCCCTAAAATCTACTTTCGGGGGGCCTTGAGACCGACTCTCAGGGCGGGGGCCGTGAGGCCGACTCGGGACACCCTGAGAACGAATCTTCAGGGGCCCCTGAGACAGACTCTGGGGGCCCCGTGATCAGATAATCCTTTGCAGTGGTTCAGATTGGCCCAAGGGGTGGGGGTCTGCGGACGCCTAGGGCCCCCTTGGCTACACCACTGCATCCAAACTTTCGGGGGCCCTCTGAAATCACAATTTGGAGGCCCCTAAAATAATTGCTCCCCTAGACCAATACTCCGGAGCCCCTTGATGCTGATGCCCGGGGCTCCTAAGACTAAGCTCGGGGTCCCACTTAGATCAGGCTCAGGGGCACCCTTAGACCCATGCTCGCGTTTTCTCAGGAGTAACTCGACACCGATGTTCCGGGGCCCTCAAGATCAATATTTCGAGCCCCCCCCGAGACTAATGCTCGGTGCTCTGGAGCCCCTCGATGCCGATGCTCGGGGGTCCTGAACCCAGGCCCGGAGGCCCCTGGGACCAAACTCTGGGTCTCATGAGGCCAATGCTCGTGCCTCACTCATGAGTCCCTCGATATAAATAGTCGGGGGCACCCCGAGGGGGGCCCTGAACCCCTGAGACCAAGCTCGGGGGCCCCTGAGACCAAGCTCGAGGGGACCCTGAGACCAAGCTCGGATGCTCCCTGAGACCAAGCTCGAGGGCCCCCTGACACCAAGCTCGGGGGTTCCCTGAGACCAAGCTCGAGACCTCGTGAGACCAAGATCGAAAGGCCCATGACACCAAACATCGAAAGGCCCATGAGACCAAGCTTGCCCCCTAAGACCAAGCTCGGTTGTCCCCTGAGATCAAGCTCGAGGCCCCTGAGACCAAGCTCACGGCCCCCGAAATCAATATTCGGTATTCCAGAGCCCTCAATACCAATGATCGGGTCCCCTGAGACCAAGCTCGGAAGGCCCGTGAGACCAAGCTCGGGTCCCCTGAGTCCAAGTTCAGCGGTCGCCTGAGACCACGCTCGTGGGGCCCTGAGACCAAGCTCTGGGGCACCCTGAGACCAAAATCGAAAAATCCGTGAGTCCGAACTCAGGGGGCCCCCGAGATCAATGTTCGGTACTCTGGAACCCTCGATACCGATGATCAGGGGCCCCTGAGACCAAGCTCGGGGGTCCCCTGAGACCAAGCTCGGGCGTTCCCTGAGACCAAGCTCGGAGGGCCCCTGAGACAAAGCTCGGGGGGAGGCGCTGAGACCAAGCTCGGTGGCCCCCTGAGACCAAGGTCAGGGCCCCCCGAGACCAAGATCAGGGCCCCCGAGACCAATGCTCGTGTTTTTCAGTGCATACGGTCAGCCTTATGCATCAGATGCCCTCGGATGCCCCCCCTGAGACCAAGCTCGAGGGCCCCTGACACTAAGCTCAGGGAGAGGGGGCCTGAGACCAAGCTTGGTGGCATCCCTGAGACCAAGCTCGGGGGTCCCCTGAGACCAAGCTCGGGGGTCCCCTGAGACCAAGCTCGGGGTTATCTGAGACCAAGCTCGGAGGGCTCCCTGACACCAAGATCGGGGGGCCCTGAGACCAAGCTCGGAGGCCCTGAGACCAAACTCGAAGGGCCCCCTGAGACCAAGCTCGGAGGTCCCCTGAGACCAAGCTCGGGGGCCCTGAGACAAAGCTCGGGGGCCCCTGAGACCAAAATCGAAAAGCCCGTGAGACCAAGATCGAAAGGCCCGTGAGACCGAGCTCGGGGGGAGGGGCCCTGAGACCAAGCTCGGGGGGCCTGAGGCCAAGCTCGGGACCCCCTGGGACTGAGCACAGGGGTCCCCCAAGATCAATATTCGGTACTCTGGAGCCCTCGATACCAATTATCGGGGGCCTCCTGAGACCAAGCTCGGGAGGCCCCCCCGAGACCAAGCTCAAGGGCCCCCGAAATCAATTTTTGTATTTTTAGTGCATAAGGTCAGCCCAAGGGGGTCCGCGGACCCCTGAGACCCCCCCTTCCCTGGCTACACGACTGCCAGAACATCTCAAGGGGCCCATTCAAGCTCTCGGCGGCCGCCCGATCAGTGGCTGTAAAGCCTTATAGGGGTTCCAGACCATCTCAGGGGCCCTCAGTTCAACACAGAGGCCCATATTAGCTCTGATGACCAGATAAACTTAAGGGCCCGGATCATCCAGGGGCCCCTTGTCGGCATATTTGGGGCTTCAGAACAGTTCAGGGTTTCAATTAAAGCTTATAATCCAATTTCAGAGCAGGGGCCCTATTCCTGTGCAGGGGCCTCAGATAAGTTTAGGGTCTTCTGTGCATCACAGGGGATCCAGATTAGCTCAAGGGACAATATTAACTTTACGGTCCCAGCTCAGCTCAGGGGCCCCCAGGTCGGTGGATATAGGTTCTGGCCAACTCACGGGGCCCTGTTTAAGGTTACGGCTCCTAGCTCAGTTTAGGCAATTTCATGCTGCCCAAACCATCTCAGGGGCGCTCAGTTCAGCTCAAAGAGCCCAGATTAGCTCGTATTGCATCAGAGGCCAGTTCAGGGGCCCCGAGAAGCTCAGGGGCCTTAAAATCGACTCATAGGACCTCAACTTAGTTTAGGGGCACGGGTAAGTTTAACGGGGTTCCGGGGCAAGCTATCGGGCCAGTTTGAGTTTCTTGCTTGATATTACAGTTGTTGATATTCTTATCTCCGTTGCGGGGGCCCATCCCTGAAAAGTGGGGGGGGGGCAGTGGCCCCCCTGGCCCCCCGGTTCCTACGCCTACGCACTGAACATCAAAGCTGTGAGCACCCGGTGGCAACTTACGCTCCCATGTCTTCTGGTACAGTGATCGTTGCTCCGGTGGTGTGCCGTGGCAACTCATGCCAGCTTCCGGCAACTTAGCGTCAGGCAACTACAGTTGCAATTGGCACTCGCCTTAAAAGAGATTCGTCGGTGAGTCTCGCACATGTCTAATACACAACAGAGAAGTGGGTCCTGGCAGCCTCCAACTATGCATGTACTATAGGCACTCAGATATTTCGGGGAGGGGGTTTGAACCTCCTGCCCCCTCTTGCATCCGCCACCGCAACTGAAATAAACCTATCCACAAGCTGGGATCTATTTTCACCTCTTGCATGTGTTTAGGGTGATTCCCACGCTTCAAAACGCACGTAATCTGCTCTAACAACCAGCCCGCAAACCACCGCACGCTAGCACCAAAGATTTCCAATGGAGACTGCGACGCCAAAAGTTTCTCAAACATCCATGTATGAATGCTCGATATTGTTCATGTTACCGTGGTCCGATTTCCAAAATTCTTTCACTTCTGAGTTTCATAAGGCCTAGCGCAATAGAAAAACATTGTTAAGAAACGATCCAAATAATTTTGATTTTTTCACTACACCTTACTGCCCAGTCACACCGGCACCCCACAACACCGTTCAGTCACACCGGCACCCACAACACCGTTCAGTCACACCGGCACTCCACAACACCGTCCAGTCACACCGGCACTCCACGACAAAGCACACAAATGAAAATTATATACGATTGATATTCTGGAATCCGCGTCCCATACAAATAATCAAGTCAAGCTTCATTCCGATTTTTTTCAAGAATTACATAACCAGAGTGAAAACAATGAAGGATTTTTTAACTCCGAAATTTTGACAATGGTATGAAGAAAAGGCCCCATATTTGGCGCACAGCACGTGCTGACGCTACCTACCCTGTTTGGCGAGCAGCACGTGCCTGTTGCGCTCGATTTCACGCAGAGTATTCGACGATCGATCATCGACCTGGCGGAAAAGACACTAACCTCAGCTACAAATTTCAACAACAAGTGTTGGAGATTAACGAAGAATCGGACACGCCGCGCCACCAACTGCTCTCACTCGGTCACGAGGCCAAGCATGTTATTCAGAACCATAGCCTCTAGTTCAATAGTTCAAAGTCTTTCCAATACACTACCCGACCCCGCTACAAAACTCCCGCATCCTATGAAAGCATTGAAAAATGAGGTAGATTACCTAATCGCAGACTCAACGGCGAGCGCAAACAACCGCACTAATCTCTTCCACACCAAACCCACCGTTACTCGGCCCACCGCTTTTTGACGGTGGTCCGAGTAACGGGAGCGGAGGTGAGGGGAAGGGGGGGGGGTACAGAACTGACCTGTACGGCCGGTAGGAGAACCGGTGACTGACCTGTACGGCCAGTACGGGGGACCAGTGACTGACCTGTACCGCCGGTAGGGGGACCAGTGACTGACCTGTACGGCCGGTAGGGGGACCGGTGACTGACCTGTACGGCCAGTACGGGGGACCAGTGACTGACCTGTACGGCCGGTAGGGGGGACCAGTGACTGACCTGTACGGCCGGTATGGGAGGGGTGACTGACCTGTACCGCCGGTAGGGAGGACCGGTGACTGACCTGTACCGCCGGTAGGGAGGACCGGTGACTGACCTGTACGGCCAGTACGGGGGACCAGTGACTGACCTGTACGGCCGGTAGGGGACCAGTGACCGACCTGTACGGCCGGTATGGGAGGGGTGACTGACCTGTACCGCCGGTAGGGAGGACCAGTGACTGACCTGTACGGCCGGTAGGGAGGACCAGTGACTGACCTGTACGGCCGGTAGGGAGGACCAGTGACTGACCTGTACGGCCAGTACGGGGGACCAGTGACTGACCTGTACGGCCGGTAGGGGGACCAGTGACTGACCTGTACGGCCGGTATGGGAGGGGGTGACTGACCTGTACCGCCGGTAGGGAGGACCAGTGACTGACCTGTACGGCCGGTAGGGAGGACCGGTGACTGACCTGTACGGCCGGTAGGGAGGACCAGTGACTGACCTGTACGGCCAGTACGGGGGACCAGTGACTGACCTGTACGGCCGGTAGGGGGACCAGTGACTGACCTGTACGGCCGGTATGGGAGGGGGTGACTGACCTGTACCGCCGGTAGGGAGGACCAGTGACTGACCTGTACGGCCGGTAGGGAGGACCGGTGACTGACCTGTACGGCCGGTAGGGGAGGACCAGTGACTGACCTGTACGGCCAGTACGGGGGACCAGTGACTGACCTGTACGGCCAGTACGGGGGACCAGTGACTGACCTGTACCGCCGGTAGGGAGGACCGGTGACTGACCTGTACCGCCGGTAGGGAGGACCAGTGACTGACCTGTACGGCCGGTAGGGGGACCGGTGACTGACCTGTACGGCCAGTACGGGGGACCAGTGACTGACCTGTACGGCCGGTAGGGGGACCAGTGACTGACCTGAACGGCCGGTAGGGGGGACCAGTGACTGACCTGTACGGCCGGTAGGGGGACCAGTGACTGACCTGTACGGCCAGTACGGGGGACCAGTGACTGACCTGTACCGCCGGTACGGGGGACCAGTAACTGACCTGTACCGCCGGTAGGGAGGACCAGTGACTGACCTGTACCGCCGGTAGGGGGACCGGTGACTGACCTGTACGGCCAGTACGGGGGACCAGTGACTGACCTGTACGGCCGGTAGGGGGACCAGTGACTGACCTGTACGGCCGGTAGGGGGACCAGTGACTGACCTGTACCGCCGGTAGGGGGACCGGTGACTGACCTGTACGGCCAGTACGGGGGACCAGTGACTGACCTGTACGGCCGGTAGGGGGACCGGTGACTGACCTGTACGGCCAGTACGGGGGACCAGTGACTGACCTGTACGGCCGGTAGGGGGACCAGTGACTGACCTGTACGGCCAGTAGGGGGACCAGTGACTGACCTGTACCGCCGGTAGGGGGCCAGTGACTGACCTGTACGGCCGGTAGGGGGACCGGTGACTGACCTGTACCGCCGGTAGGGAGGACCGGTGACTGACCTGTACGGCCGGTAGGGGGGACCAGTGACTGACCTGTACGGCCGGTAGGGGAGGGGGTGACTGACCTGTACCGCCGGTAGGGAGGACCAGTGACTGACCTGTACGGCCGGTAGGGAGGACCAGTGACTGACCTGTACGGCCGGTATGGGAGGGGGTGACTGACCTGTACCGCCGGTAGGGAGGACCAGTGACTGACCTGTACGGCCGGTAGGGAGGACCAGTGACTGACCTGTACGGCCGGTATGGGAGGGGGTGACTGACCTGTACCGCCGGTAGGGGGACCAGTGACTGACCTATACGGCCAGTACGGGGGACCGGTGACTGACCTGTACGGCCGGTAGGGGGACCAGTGACTGACCTGTACGGCCGGTAGGGGGACCAGTGACTGACCTGTACGGCCGGTATGGGAGGGGGTGACTGACCTGTACCGCCGGTAGGGAGGACCAGTGACTGACCTGTACGGCCGGTAGGGAGGACCGGTGACTGACCTGTACGGCCGGTAGGGAGGACCAGTGACTGACCTGTACGGCCAGTACGGGGGACCAGTGACTGACCTGTACGGCCGGTAGGGGGACCAGTGACTGACCTGTACGGCCGGTATGGGAGGGGGTGACTGACCTGTACCGGACCGGTGGGAAGAAGACTGACCTGTACGGCCGGTAGGGAGGACCAGTGACTGACCTGTACGGCCGGTAGGGAGGACCAGTGACTGACCTGTACGGCCGGTAGGGGGACCAGTGACTGACCTGTACGGCCGGTAGGGAGGACCAGTGACTGACCTGTACGGCCAGTACGGGGGACCAGTGACTGACCTGTACGGCCGGTAGGGGGACCAGTGACTGACCTGTACGGCCGGTAGGGAGGACCAGTGACTGACCTGTACGGCCAGTACGGGGGACCAGTGACTGACCTGTACGGCCGGTATGGGAGGGGGTGACTGACCTGTACCGCCGGTAGGGAGGACCAGTGACTGACCTGTACGGCCAGTAGGGGAGGACCGGTGACTGACCTGTACGGCCAGTACGGGGGACCAGTGACTGACCTGTACGGCCGGTAGAGGGGACCAGTGACTGACCTGTACGGCCGGTAGGGGGACCGGTGACTGACCTGTACGGCCGGTAGGGGGACCAGTGACTGACCTGTACGGCCGGTATGGGAGGGGTGACTGACCTGTACCGCCGGTAGGGAGGACCAGTGACTGACCTGTACGGCCAGTAGGGGGACCAGTGACTGACCTGTACGGCCGGTAGGGAGGACCAGTGACTGACCTGTACGGCCGATAGGGGGACCGGTGACTGACCTGTACCGCCGGTAGGGAGGACCGGTGACTGACCTGTACGGCCGGTAGGGGGACCAGTGACTGACCTGTACGGCCGGTAGGGGGACCGGTGACTGACCTGTACCGCCGGTAGGGAGGACCGGTGACTGACCTGTACGGCCAGTACGGGGGACCAGTGACTGACCTGTACGGCCGGTAGGGGGACCGGTGACTGACCTGTACCGCCGGTAGGGGGACCAGTGACTGACCTGTACGGCCGGTAGGGAGGACCGGTGACTGACCTGTACGGCCGGTAGGGGGACCAGTGACTGACCTGTACCGCCGGTAGGGGGACCAGTGACTGACCTGTACGGCCGGTAGGGGACCGGTGACTGACCTGTACCGCCGGTAGGGAGGACCGGTGACTGACCTGTACGGCCGGTAGGGGGACCAGTGACTGACCTGTACGGCCGGTAGGGAGGACCAGTGACTGACCTATACGGCCAGTACGGGGGACCGGTGACTGACCTGTACGGCCGGTAGGGGGACCAGTGACTGACCTGTACGGCCGGTAGGGAGGACCAGTGACTGACCTGTACGGCCAGTACGGGGGACCAGTGACTGACCTGTACGGCCGGTAGGGGGACCAGTGACTGACCTGTACGGCCGGTATGGGAGGGGTGACTGACCTGTACCGCCGGTAGGGAGGACCAGTGACTGACCTGTACGGCCGGTAGGGAGGACCGGTGACTGACCTGTACGGCCGGTAGGGAGGACCGGTGACTGACCTGTACGGCCGGTAGGGGGACCAGTGACTGACCTGTACGGCCGGTAGGGGAGGGGTGACTGACCTGTACCGCCGGTAGGGAGGACCGGTGACTGACCTGTACGGCCAGTACGGGGGACCAGTGACTGACCTGTACGGCCAGTACGGGGGACCAGTGACTGACCTGTACGGCCAGTACGGGGGACCAGTGACTGACCTGTACGGCCAGTACGGGGGACCAGTGACTGACCTGTACGGCCAGTACGGGGACCAGTGACTGACCTGTACGGCCAGTACGGGGGACCAGTGACTGACCTGTACGGCCAGTACGGGGGACCAGTGACTGACCTGTACCGCCGGTACGGGGACCAGTGACTGACCTGTACCGCCGGTAGGGAGGACCAGTGACTGACCTGTACCGCCGGTAGGGGGACCGGTGACTGACCTGTACGGCCAGTACGGGGGACCAGTGACTGACCTGTACGGCCGGTAGGGGGACCAGTGACTGACCTGTACCGCCGGTAGGGGGACCGGTGACTGACCTGTACGGCCAGTACGGGGGACCAGTGACTGACCTGTACGGCCGGTAGGGGGGACCGGTGACTGACCTGTACGGCCAGTACGGGGGACCAGTGACTGACCTGTACGGCCGGTAGGGGAGACCGGTGACTGACCTGTACCGCCGGTAGGGGGACCAGTGACTGACCTGTACCGCCGGTAGGGGGACCGGTGACTGACCTGTACGGCCAGTACGGGGGACCAGTGACTGACCTGTACGGCCGGTAGGGGGACCAGTGACTGACCTGTACCGCCGGTAGGGGGACCGGTGACTGACCTGTACGGCCAGTACGGGGGACCAGTGACTGACCTGTACGGCCGGTAGGGGACCGGTGACTGACCTGTACGGCCAGTACGGGGGACCAGTGACTGACCAGTACGGCCAGTAGGGGGGACCAGTGACTGACCTGCATCGGCGAGCTGGCGGTGACGCTGTGGATACGCTGCAGGTCGTCCCGCGACTTTCCCAGCACGTGCAACCGCGCCAGACGCGACGCGATGTACTCGTTAGAGAGCTGCCACACGACAGGGGCGATCACACTGCTGCGTCAAGCCCGGTACGGGGCACAGCTACCGAACTTCAGCCAGTTCTAATGCAAACACTGAACGGCACCGCAATACATCGTCAACTACAAAGCATGCCGCAGCTCCTCTCAGCAAACTGGTTGGCGGCTGAGCCAGCGCAGTGGGTTGGAACTCTGCTTCAATTGATGGCGCAGGTGCTTGCAGCATTTCAGAACTTGTAGAAAATGGCTACACTACACCAGTTGAAATGAGGTAAAAAAAGTGGAAAGGGGATGGAAGGGTGCGAGGTTCCTGGTTTAAGGACTGAAAACCAAAAACATTAGTCCCCGTGACACTGCGCGGGTTAGCGCCGCGCTGGCTTTGGGTCTGACCTCCTCGGGGTCGGAGGAGAGGTCAGCCTCCTCCAGGGCAGGGTCGTCTGCGGCCTCTTCCAGTCCCGACTCTGACAGACCGCTCAGCCGGCGCTGGGTACGCCGCAGCTTCTCCCGCTCCTGCCGACCCGAGGGGCACGGGCACGTCACACACACACACACACACACACACACACACACACACACACACACACACACACACACACACACACACACACACACACACACACACACACACACACACACACACACACACACACACACACACACACACACACACACACACACACACACACACACACACACACACACACACACACACACACACACACACACACACACACACACACACACACACACACACACACACACACACACACACACACACACACACACACACACACACACACACACACACACACACACACACACACACACACACACACACACACACACACACACACACACACACACACACACACACACACACACACACACACACACACACACACACACACACACACACACACACACACACACACACACACACACACACACACACACACACACACACACACACACACACACACACACACACACACACACACACACACACACACACACACACACACACACACACACACACACACACACACACACACACACACACACACACACACACACACACACACACACACACACACACACACACACACACACACACACACACACACACACACACACACACACACACACACACACACACACACACACACACACACACACACACACACACACACACACACACACACACACACACACACACACACACACACACACACACACACACACACACACACACACACACACACACACACACACACACACACACACACACACACACACACACACACACACACACACACACACACACACGCACACACGCACACATGCACACGCACACACACACACACATGCACACACACACACACACACACACACACACACACACACACACACACACACACACACACACACACACACACACACACACACACACACACACACACACACACACACACACACACACACACACACACACACACACACACACACACACACACACACACACACACACACACACACACACACACACACACACACACACACACACACACACACACACACACACACACACACACACACACACACACACACACACACACCGCCGCACATGTATACATAGCGACACAAGGTCACACACAAACACCGCCGCACATGTAAACACAGACACCGCCGCATACGTCACACAGACACCGCCGCACATGTAAACACAGCGACACACGTCACACAGAGACACCGCCGGCACACGTCATATGTGAACACAGCGACACAACGTCACACACAGGCGACACAACGTCACGCACAGACACCACCTGCACACGTCACATGTGGACACACTAGCAGACAGCGGCGAGCTCTGTCACACCCCAGTCACAGCCAGCTGGTTACAGGCACCTGTCAGTGACCCACCCACCTGACACATCTGGCGGACAATCTCGCGGCGCTGCTCCTCCATGGCCTCGGCGTCATGCCGGATCGACTCGATGAGACTGCGCTGCTGCTCCCGCACCCCCTCCATCTCACTCCTGCCGCCATACACAAGGCAGAGGGTTAGGACCCTCCATCTCACTCCTGCCGCCATACACAAGGCAGAGGGTTAGGGACCCTCCATCTCACTCCTGCCGCCATACACAAGGCAGAGGGTTAGGGACCCTCCATCTCACTCCTGCCGCCATACACAAGGCAGAGGGTTAGGGACCCTCCATCTCACTCCTGCCGCCATACACAAGGCAGAAGGTTAGGGACCCTCCATCTCACTCCTGCCGCCATACACAAGGCAGAGGGTTAGGGACCCTCCATCTCACTCCTGCTGCCATACACAAGGCAGAGGGTTAGGGACCCTCCATCTCACTCCTGCCGCCATACACAAGGCAGAGGGTTAGGGACCCTCCATCTCACTCCTGCCGCGATACACAAGGCAGAGGGTTAGGGACCCTCCATCTCACTCCTGCCGCCATACACAAGGCAGAGGGTTAGGGACCCTCCATCTCACTCCTGCCGCCATACACAAAGCAGAGGGTTAGGGACCCTCCATCTCACTCCTGCCGCGATACACAAGGCAGAGGGTTAGGGACCCTCCATCCCACTCCTGCCGCGATACATAAGGCAGAGGGTTAGGGACCCTCCATCTCACTCCTGCCGCGATACACAAGGCAGAGGGTTAGGGGACCCCCATCTCACTCCTGCCGCCATACACAAGGCAGAGGGTTAGGGACCCTCCATCTCACTCCTGCCGCGACACAACAGAGAGGGTTAGACCTGCAAACCTCCATCTCACTCCTGCCGCGACACAACAGAAGGTTAGGGTCCCTCCATCTCACTCCTGCCGCGACACAACAGAAGGTTAGGGTCCCTCCATCTCACTCCTGCCGCGACACAACAGAAGGTTAGGGCCCCTCCATCTCACTCCTGCCGCGACATAACGGAGAGGGTTAGACCTGCAAACCTCCGTCTCACTCCTGCCGCGACACGGCCGACGTCTAGAGGCCCTCAATCAGACCCCTGCCGCGACACAAAAGCCGATGGTTAGGGGCCCCTCCATCTCCCTTTTACCTCCACACATAAGCCGAGGGTTAGGGGCCCTCTATCTCACTCCTACCGCCACACATAAACCCAGGATTAGGTTTTTAACCCTCCATCTCACTCCCGCCGCGACACGCAAGCCCATGGTCACGTTCCAATCCTCAATTTAGATTCTACCTCCAAAAGAAGAGCGGCGGAGACAGCACGCGCCTCTTAGGCACGGAATAACAGCCGAACAGGTCACGACACACTGTGCGTAGGCAGAGGAATTTCAGGATGTAAGAAAATACATTCAGCTTCGAGGAAACTGCATACAGCTCGATTCTGAGCTCAAGACACGTGCTTGGAGAAGAGTGGAGCACAGGTCTGACCTGGTGTGCGCGATCTTGTTCTCCAGTTCGTGGATGACCCGGAGCGACTCCTCCTTCTCCGTCTCCCACCCGACCTGGTCCTCCATGTGGTGGAACTCCTGGTCCTCGTGAGCCTGAAGCCCAGCGGAAGACAGCACACAGATGAGTTATTACATAAAAACGAAAGAACCGGCCGGGCCAATCTCGCCAGACAAGATTAATAACTCGGCCTCCGGAACTTATATCAGCATATAATACCAACAAACACATCGATACATCAATTTCGGTCACATCATGGACATATGTAATATGCATACACCTTCACAATAGATAGGAATTGATCCTGCAATCGCAAATAAGTGAACCCTAGTTACAGAGAATGCCCATCCAAGTTCGAAATCGGTTAACTATCCCATGGTACCTCCTCCTACATCACACCCCGCACCGCCCTTCATGCTGTTCCGAAACCAAAGCCTGTGCTTCTCAGCAGCACCACAGACTTTCCTGATGGGCTAGCGACGCTTCACTAACAACCGCAAATACGGCTAAGCCAGCAGGCCATTGGCCGCCGGCCGCCGTGCTGCCGCTTACCTTGCGTTCCTGCTCGACCAGCTCGTGCTGGTGTTTGAGTCGCTCCAGGAGGCGCGTCTCCTCGTCGGTGGAGCCGCAGAACTGTTCACTGAGCTGCTCCAGCCGCTCCAGCTCCGCCTCGGCCGCCACCACCCGGCTGGCCAGCTGAGACACACACACACTGCAGTCACAGGACAGCAGCCACCACCCGGCTGGCCAGCTGAAACACACACACACTGCAGTCACAGGACAGCAGCCACCACCCGGCTGGCCAGCTGAAACACACACACACTGCAGCCACAGGACAGCAGCCACCACCCGGCTGGCCAGCTGAAACACACACACACTGCAGCCACAGGACAGCAGCCACCACCCGGCTGGCCAGCTGAAACACACACACATGCAGTCACAGGACAGCAGCCACCACTCGGCTGGCCAGCTGAAACACACACACACACTGCAGTCACAGGACAGCAGCCACCACCCGGCTGGCCAGCTGAAACACACACACACTGCAGTCACAGGACAGCAGCCACCACCCGGCTGGCCAGCTGAAACACACACACACACTGCAGTCACAGGACAGCAGCCACCACCCGGCTGGCCAGCTGAAACACACACACACTGCAGTCACAGGACAGCAGCCACCACCCGGCTGGCCAGCTGAAACACACACACTGCAGCCACAGGACAGCAGCCACCACCCGGCTGGCCAGCTGAAACACACACACACTGCAGTCACAGGACAGCAGCCACCACCCGGCTGGCCAGCTGAAACACACACACTGCAGTCACAGGACAGCAGCCACCACCCGGCTGGCCAGCTGAAACACACACACACTGCAGTCACAGGACAGCAGCCACCACCCGGCTGGCCAGCTGAAACACACACACTGCAGTCACAGGACAGCAGCCACCACCCGGCTGGCCAGCTGAAACACACACACACTGCAGTCACAGGACAGCAGCCACCACCCGGCTGGCCAGCTGAAACACACACACACTGCAGTCACAGGACAGCAGCCACCACCCGGCTGGCCAGCTGAAACACACACACACACTGCAGTCACAGGACAGCAGCCACCACCCGGCTGGCCAGCTGAAACACACACACTGCAGTCACAGGACAGCAGCCACCACCCGGCTGGCCAGCTGAAACACACACACACTGCAGTCACAGGACAGCAGCCACCACCCGGCTGGCCAGCTGAAACACACACACCTGCAGTCACAGGACAGCAGCCACCACCCGGCTGGCCAGCTGAAACACACACACTGCAGTCACAGGACAGCAGCCACCACCCGGCTGGCCAGCTGAAACACACACACACTGCAGTCACAGGACAGCAGCCACCACCCGGCTGGCCAGCTGAAACACACACACTGCAGTCACAGGACAGCAGCCACCACCCGGCTGGCCAGCTGAAACACACACACACTGCAGTCACAGGACAGCAGCCACCACCCGGCTGGCCAGCTGAAACACACACACACTGCAGTCACAGGACAGCAGCCACCACCCGGCTGGCCAGCTGAAACACACACACACTGCAGTCACAGGACAGCAGCCACCACCCGGCTGGCACAGCTAAAACACACACACACACTGCAGTCACAGGACAGCAGCCACCACCCGGCTGGCCAGCTGAAACACACACACACTGCAGTCACAGGACAGCAGCCACCACCCGGCTGGCCAGCTGAAACACACACACTGCAGTCACAGGACAGCAGCCACCGGCTGGCACAGCTCAAACACACACACACACACACACACACACACACACACACACACACACACACACACACACACACACACACACACACACACACACACACACACACACACACACACACACACACACACACACACACACACACACACACACACACACACACACACACACACACACACACACACACACACACCCGGCTGGCCAGCTGAAGCGTATTCAGTGTGTACGATCAGACAGCTGCCACAAACAGAGTAAGATAGTAAGGACAGCAACCACGAGCGGTGGAACACGGGCAGTTGCCACAAGCAATGCAAAGAGCTATCGCACACAGACCTCAGTACGGCCAGGAGAGCTGTAAAACATGCCAAAAAAGCACCGAGCAATACAGCACAGGACCTGGTTCCTCTACCATCCCCCTCCCTCCGTACCACCCCTCTACCAGCTGCTACTCGTCTCAGTGTCGGGACAGATGCTGCATAAAATGCACACCCCACTCCTTCATCCCCTTTTGCGACGGCCTCTAGAGAGATCGTTTGCTGCACGCTAGTCCTCCTACTGGTGTTCACGACGCATCGAAACTTAATGCCATCTAGCGCCTGCGATGATAACTATCATCTACCAATTTCCGAATGCGACACACAACAAAACTGAAAACGCTACTGTGTTCAAACGGGTGCTGTAAACGCCAGTGTATTCTTAGATAAGATCCGTGTCTTTGAAACCCTGGAGAGCGCCATCTGTGCCTTGCGTGGCATGGGGACGTCTCGAGATATTCCTCCATGTCCGGCACGATTTGTTCGGCGTCTTATGATCTCAACGGGCACCGAAACAAAGGAGGACATTGTCCCAGCACAAGGAAACTCTGGTGCAGTACTGGCCGGTGACGCAGCGCTTTGCACGCCTCCAGTTATCTCCCAGGCTTGTAACGGGTCGGTGCCACCAACTTTCATCACTGAGGGTCCCTCGCGTCTTCTATGCACACACAGAGAAGCTTGACAATTTCTTTTCGTCAGCCTAACGAACAGGAAGAAGGAGATGCAATTTGAGCACACGGATCAAGTGAGGTTTTTACCCAATCACTTTCAACAAGGAAACGTCCAGTAAAGTATGCATGTACCTGGCCCCACAGAAGAAAAATTTTTGGCGTTTAACGACGCAACAACTGCCAAGGTTATACGGGCCACCAACTCTCATCCTGTTGAGAGGGATTGGGGATCAGATCAGCTTATTCAGAGGCCTCGCCGGGACTTGAGCCCGGGATCGGTGGTTTAGGAGATTTTGAGGCTATCCACTTAGATAGCCAACCCACTGGCCCCCAGAAAAGGCATTTAGCTAATAACGGTGAGAGTAAAATAATATCACATAGTGTAACAATACATAGTTATAGTGTGATACCACGAGACCACCGCCGTATTTCAGAACTATGAGCCTGCCCTCCGCTGCCCGTCAGCAGCCGTGGTTGTACCCGGAGGCGACAGCGCCCCCGTTCACAGGCAGTGCCCAGGAACACCGGCCGCACGTCAGCGCGGTCCCGCCTCGTCAGATTCCGTCGGTGCACGGGAGTCGGCGCCGCCGCGCCGTGAGCCCGCATAGTTCAGCAGCGCCCAGCTGCAGCCTGCAGCAGCCCGCACCGGCCGACTGCAGCCCCCGCATCGCCTCAGCACCGCCCCGCAGCGAACTGTGCCGCCGGAGCAGCCCCGGACACAGCAGAAATGGAACAACGCCACCGGAAGAAAACGCCACCGGACCAGCCCCCGACAGCAGAAATGGAACAACGCCACCGGAAGAAAACGCCGCCGGACCAGCCCCGGACACAGCAGAAATGGAACAACGCCACCGGAAGAAAACGCCACCGGACCAGCCCCTGACAGCAGAAATGGAACAACGCCACCGGAAGAAAACGCCACCGGACCAGCCCCTGACAGCAGAAATGGAACAACGCCACCGGAAGAAAACGCCACCGGACCAGCCCCTGACAGCAGAAATGGAACAACGCCACCGGAAGAAAACGCCACCGGACCAGCCCCTGACAGCAGAAATGGAACAACGCCACCGGAAGAAAATGCCACCGGACCAGCCCCTGACAGCAGAAATGGAACAACACCACCGGAAGAAAACGCCACCGGACCAGCCCCGGACACAGCAGAAATGGAACAACGCCACCGGAAGAAAACGCCACAGGACCAGCCCCGGACACAGCAGAAATGGAACAACGCCACCGGAAGAAAACGCCACCGGACCAGCCCCTGACAGCAGAAATGGAACAACGCCACCGGAAGAAAACGCCACCGGACCAGCCCCTGACAGCAGAAATGGAACAACGCCACCGGAAGAAAACGCCACCGGACCAGCCCCTGACAGCGGAAATGGAACAACGCCACCGGAAGAAAACGCCACCGGACCAGCCCCTGACAGCAGAAATGGAACAACACCACCGGAAGAAAACGCCACCGGACCAGCCCCAGACACAGCAGAAATGGAACAACGCCACCGGAAGAAATCGCCACCGGACCAGCCCCTGACAGCAGAAATGAACAACGCCACCGGAAGAAAACGCCACCGGACCAGCCCCTGACAGCAGAAATGGAACAACACCACCGGAAGAAAACGCCACCGGACCAGTCCCAGACACAGCAGAAATGGAACAACACCACCGGAAGAAAACGCCACCGGACCAGCCCCTGACAGCAGAAATGGAACAACGCCACCGGAAGAAAACGCCACCGGACCAGCCCCTGACACAGCGGAAATGGAACAACGCCACCGGAAGAAAACGCCACAGGACCAACCCCAGACACAGCGGAAATGGAACAACGCCACCGGACCAGCCCCCGACAGCGGAAATGGAACAACGCCACCGGAAGAAAACGCCACCGGACCAGCCCCAGACACAGCGGAAATGGAACAACGCCACCGGAAGAAAACGTCACCGGACCAGCCCCTGACAGCGGAAATGGAACAACGCCACCGGAAGAAAACGCCACCGGACCAGCCCCAGACACAGCAGAAATGGAACAACGCCACCGGAAGAAAACGCCACCGGACCAGCCCCAGAAACAGCGGAAATTGAACAACGCCACCGGACCAGCCCCAGACACAGCGGAAATGGAACAACGCCACCGGAAGAAAACGCCACCGGACCAGCCCCAGACACAGCGGAAATGGAACAACGCCACCGGAAGAAAACGCCACCGGACCAGCCCCAGACACAGCAGAAATGGAACAACGCCACCGGAAGAAAACGCCACCGGACCAGCCCCAGACACAGCGGAAATGGAACAACGCCACCGGAAGAAAACGCCACCGGACCAGCCCCTGACAGCGGAAATGGAACAACGCCACCGGAAGAAAACGCCACCGGACCAGCCCCAGACACAGCGGAAATGGAACAACGCCACCGGAAGAAAACGCCACCGGACCAGCCCCAGACACAGCGGAAATGGAACAACGCCACCGGAAGAAAACGCCACCGGACCAGCCCCAGACACAGCGGAAATGGAACAACGCCACCGGAAGAAAACGCCACCGGACCAGCCCCTGACAGCAGAAATGAAACAACGCCACCGGAAGAGAACGCCACCGGACCAGCCCCTGACAGCGGAAATGGAACAACGCCACCGGAAGAAAACGCCACCGGACCAGCCCCAGACACAGCGGAAATAGAACAACGCCACCGGAAGAAAACGCCACCGGACCAGCCCCAGACACAGCGGAAATGGAACAACGCCACCGGAAGAAAACGCCACCGGACCAGCCCCAGACACAGCGGAAATGGAACAACGCCACCGGAAGAAAACGCCACCGGACCAGCCCCAGACACAGCGGAAATGGAACAACGCCACCGGAAGAAAACGCCACCGGACCAGCCCCTGACAGCAGAAATGGAACAACGCCACCGGAAGAAAACGCCACCGGACCAGCCCCTGACACAGCGGAAATGGAACAACGCCACCGGAAGAAAACGCCACAGGACCAACCCCAGACACAGCGGAAATGGAACAACGCCACCGGAAGAAAACGCCACCGGACCAGCCCCCGACAGCGGAAATGGAACAACGCCACCGGAAGAAAACGCCACCGGACCAGCCCCAGACACAGCGGAAATGGAACAACGCCACCGGAAGAAAACGCCACCGAACCAGCCCCAGACACAGCGGAAATGGAGCACAACTCACACCACGCAGGGACGGACGCCATCCTAATACTGCCGACGAGTATCCAACTTTCTTTACGTATGTCGAAACTATTCGTTTCAACATGACTTTTGGTATTTAGCGGTCAGACTATGATATCTTTAACTTGTGACACTAGTTTCGCGGGGCCCCTACACGTAGTTTGCCAGCGTTGGATTAGAGTTGGCGGAGGCACCTGGCACGTAAAGTGGGCCCTGAATATCCGACAAATAAGCAGAGCAGTGGCTAATGACGGCTCAAGGCGATAGCAGACGGAGGGGCGCTTACAGAAGCCTGACAAGAACACATCCTACAGTCTAACGAACACAGGTTCGCCGATTTGAAAACACAGCCGAGCGCGCGTGCGCGTGTGTGTGGGGGGGAAGGAAGTGCTGGCATGCAGCTTGCATCAGCTATACCACGCACAACGGCGGCGTACTGAAGCCGCTCCTTGGCTTTCAACTTTTCTCATATGGAACAAGCGATTTTACCAATATCATTTCTGGAAACGACGCAATAATGAACACATTAACGAATGTTATTCTCCAGCCTGGGTTCTAACACACTATAAACAGTTTCATGGACACTGAAACTAGATCTCTAATATTGGAAGGGGCAGCCCTCCTATCCCTACGCGGATGGTTGTTGTCTTCGCACAGGTCTGTTGAACCGCACTGAACCAATCTAAAGTTATAAATTAAAACAGGATAATTGAGCAGATACTTTAATACTAATTCAAGGTTCACTGGGGTCACTTGGGCACCCCAGAGAAATATAAATCCACAACCCTGAATTAGGAGGCTTTGACGCACACAAGAGCACTCTCCTTAATGAACCAGATACAGCCGACTTCCCATAAAAGTTGAAGACGAAAGGCTTTGTCGGGCCACTTAAAAGCAGCAATTCATGAATCACAGACAACAAATTATAAGTTTTAATGGTGACATAATAGTTTTTTTTACATCTCCTCGTAACCGTAACCACTGACTTAAGCCTACCTCGCCTAGCTGTCACGCAGCGGAACCGGGACGTCGGTGGCGATGGGCCCGTGAGACGGCTAACTCGTGACGGACCGAGGCAGCGTGACCGCCAGGGCAGGGGCAGGACACTACTGACAGTGGACAGCCGACGTTCCGTGCCGCGGCGTGTGGGGCAGGACACTACTGACAGTGGACAGCCCGACGTTCCGTGCCGCGGCGTGTGGGGCAGGACACTACTGACAGTGGACAGCCCGACGTTCCGTGCCGCGGCGTGTGGGGCAGGACACTACTGACAGTGGACAGCCCGACGTTCCGTGCCGCGGCGTGTGGGGCAGGACACTACTGACAGTGGACAGCCCGACGTTCCGTGCCGCGGCGTGTGGGGCAGGACACTACTGACAGTGGACAGCCCGACGTTCCGTGCCGCGGCGTGTGGGGCAGGACACTACTGACAGTGGACAGCCGACGTTCCGTGCCGCGGCGTGTGGGGCAGGACACTACTGACAGTGGACAGCCCGACGTTCCGTGCCGCGGCGTGTGGAGCAGGACACTACTGACAGTGGACAGCCCGACGTTCCGTGCCGCGGCGTGTGGGGCAGGACACTACTGACAGTGGACAGCCCGACGTTCCGTGCCGCGGCGTGTGGGGCAGGACACTGCTGACAGTGGACAGCCCGACGTTCCGTGCCGCGGCGTGTGGGGCAGGACACTACTGACAGTGGACAGCCCGACGTTCCGTGCCGCGGCGTGTGGGGCAGGACACTACTGACAGTGGACAGCCCGACGTTCCGTGCCGCGGCGTGTGGGGCAGGACACTACTGACAGTGGACAGCCCGACGTTCCGTGCCGCGGCGTGTGGTGACAGCGCCGATACACCGACGACACGGTGTCTCATGGTAACCTGTCACGTCTCAACTCGCTACGCCAACTCTCGGATATTTCCAATACACTTTGATATTGTGCTGACGATGACCTGTGCGAAATCGGTGGGGTAGCCAGGAATCCCGTTATGACAGGTAAAGGAAAAGCGATGCCAGCCAGAGAAATGAACTATGTAGTCGTGATCAATTGACACCTCTTCCAGGTAAGACAGACTTGCAACGGCTCTACACAAACACTTCCATGCCGGTATCATTACTGCCTCTAAGACGTGCATGAGTAAGAGCTTTCAGCGAATGCAAAGGTCCTGTGTCCCAGTAAATACCTCACATCAGAGGAAATACTATACAGTAGCGCGCGGTCTCCAGCAGTCAGAGGGCAGAGTCGTGGTTAGTTAGTTAAGGGCTTTTTATACGGCGTTCTGTGCAAAGCACCTTTGCCAGCCTCTAAAGTGTGGGGGAGAATTTTCCGGGAGGGTGTTTACTTTAATGTCGCAGAACAAAGGGGCGAATCTCATTGGAGGCAGGGCTTTTGCCTGTCCCGACTTAGACGTGAAGTCCAGATTGGCTGCACCCAGTCGCCCCTCCAGCACATCATGGCAACATATGCCTACGGTGGTCTGGTGAAAACAGGCCAATGCAGCTTCAAACTCAATGCAGAGACAAAAACTTTATAAAACTTAGCCGAAAGGCGTCAGTATGTGGAAAAATGTGCGGCCTTCTCCTTCCGATCTGGGTCTGTCAGACAGCCAGACAGCAACGGACCACTGAGCGCGACATGGCCAGGTCTGAATGCCTCGACGGACGCACCTGTTGGAGGACATGAACGCTTAGGGGACGGACCTACTGGAGGGCCTGAATGCCCCGGGGACGGACATGCTGGAGGACCTGATATTATATATTGGAGGACCACTTAGATATTGTCCGCAACTAACCGACCCGACCTTGTAAAGCGGGCGGGTGTTACTCGATGTCATTACGGCACCCCCATGACTTCACACGCATCATTTTGTCTCATGAAACCCGCACACCACCGCAACAAACCCGCTCTTACAGGCGTGCCATCCATAGGATTGATTTCGACTCTTTCAATCAACAGCTATACAACGCCGATTGGTCGTGCGTCCGCGACTCGCAGTCCACCTCTGATAAGTGGCATGCTTTTCGGCATGTATTTATACATCACCTTAACAACGTTGCACCACTTCGGCCTGTTAATCCCCACCAGCGGAGAGTTTCATCTGTTTCTGTTGAAACACAGGACTTACTACGGGGCCGCCGTACTGCACTGAATGCTGGAGATCGCGGGAATATGCTCGTGTCAACCGACTGTGCCGGGCCGCCATCCGCCGCGACTGTGTGTCATTGTACGCCGGTGAAATTAGGCAGAGGAGGCCGGGTGGACTGTGGCGCGTGCTGCAGCCGGTGATAGGCCGCAAACAGCAGCAGTATACTGTACCGAATATCTCGCCCGATGCATTGAACGATTATTATGCAACAATAGGACAAAACACTGCGGACAGTGTGCCAGCTCCCTCAGCGGTCGTACCCACCTTACTGCCACGTGTTTTGACATGCTCCTTCAAGGTTCGCCCTATCGACCCAGACACTCTCTGTATAAATCTCGCCACTATGCAGGCTTCGAAATCTACCGGATTAGATGGAATCAGTGTTCATTTCCTTCAAAAGTTCTTTTTGGTTTAGGCTTTCCACTTTTGGATGTCATCAACTCCAGTTTAACTTCTGCCTCTGTGCCTGCTTCGTGGAAACATGCCTTAGTTACACCCATACTCAAGGGTAGGACGACTGCTGGACCAGCGGATACAAGACCCATCTCTATATTACCGGCCATTACTAAATTAGTAGAACGTATTGTTCAGAAACAATTGACAGAATATCTTGAAAATCACAGGCTTCTTTCTGATGCACAACATGGATACCGGAAACAGCATTCGACTGAAACGGCTTTAAGTGTTATTACTGACACGGCACTTCGGGCTATGAACAGAGGTGAAATTTCTATTCTTGTCTTGCTTGAATTTTCTAAATGCTTTGATGTGGTGCCACACTCAAAACTTCTTCAAAAACTTGCACTCTACGGCATTGACACCCGCTGGTTCAGCAGTTACCTCGCAGGCCACACGCAGCAGGTGCAGATGCGGGCAGTTGATAGCTCAAAGCGGCGTGGCTGCTTTGGAGGAGACAGTGTCCTCTCCAAAACTCGGCATATTCCTATGGGAATTTTCCAGGAGGGGCCTTAAGTTGTACCTTGTTTTCTTTGTATGCCAATGATCTGAGCCTGTGCGTGGGCGATGATGTCACGATAGTGCAATACTGCGATGACACTCAGATCATGGTTACTGGCAAGAAGATAGATTTATCAGATTTGGTCATTCGACTAGAAACTGCATTGAAGTCTGTATACCAGTGGTGTTGCTTAAACAAAATGAAACTGAACACGCAAAAGACTCAGATGATTGTTCTCGGTACTGGGGCAATGCTGCGCGACCTTCCCCCTGTTAGTTTGAACTTTTGTGGTGCCGTTGTGCAAGAAACGCGTTCAGTGAAAAATCTAGGGGTATTAATCGATAGGCAACTAAATTATCAGTCGCATATTGATTTAGTAGCGCGAAAATGCACTGGAATTCTTGTGGCACTAAGTCACGCAAGACATGTTATGCCGCGCTCGGCACTGAAATGCATAGTACAGGCTCTGGTATTGTCTGTCGTTAGCTACTGTGCCTCCGTGTACGGGTCTTGTGGTGCCACTCAGCTGCACCGTGTGCAAAAGATTGTAAATTTCTGTGCGCGTGTAGTGACTGGTCGGAGACGCTGCGAACATATTTCTGATGTTTTACCTCAATTAGGATGGTTCACAGCCCAGCAACTCGTCGAATACCAAACTACATGTGCTGTGCGACGTATACTTATGACTGGTTCACCGCCTCAGCTACTGGCGACCATAGGCCCGCCAGCCTCTAATTTACATAATCACGACACGCGCCGAGCGGGTCTTTTCACTCTTCCACAGATTCGAACAGAGTGGTCGCCGTAGACTCAACTTTCGTGGCGTTCAATTTCTCAATTCCACTGGTCTGAATGTTAATGACCCACTTTTTGCAAAGCACTAAAGCAAATGATTTTAGCCAGAACCGACATCACTTGAATTTTACACTTAACTGTTAGGAACAACCAGCAACTAGTCAGCCGTTTTCATTGTCTAGTCATGGGTGATATGTTTCGAGGAAGTTTTTGAATGTTGTATGATGTTTGTAAGTGAGTGAGTGGACATGTGTGTGTTCTAGGTGTGTTTGTTTTCTTGCTATTTCCCTCTTGTTGCATGAGCGCGGATTTTTACTTCAATGACGTGACAAGTGAAAAGCCCCTGTAATGGCGGACCTTCGTCGAATACACTGATTCTGATTCTGATTCCTGAATGCCCCTGGAACGGTCCTGCTGGAGGGCCTGAATGCCTCGGGGACAGACCTGCTGGAGGACCTGAATTCCTCGGGGACGGACCTGCTGGAGGAACTGAATGCCTCCGGGACGGACCAGAATGTCTCGGGGACGGATCTACTGGAGGACCTGAATTCCTCGGGGACGGACCTGCTGGAGGACCTGAATGCCTCGGGGACAGACCTGCTGGACGCGCTGCTCCAGCTGAGAGATCATCGCCTCCGACATGGGGCCGCCCTCCACCACCGCGCACCTCCGCACCGTCGCACACCACACCTGCCGCGCCGCCGCCGGCGCCACTCTGGACCGACGCGGGTTCCCCTCCCCTCCCCCGGCGGAACCGGCGCCGCCGGCAGCCAAGGACGCCATCGATCCGTCTGGCGACCCCCCCACCCACCCAGACGTCAGCGTAGCTGGGCTACCTCATACACCGCCCATTAACCGAGTCCACAGTTTTTCTATCACTTGTGTTGAGCAATACCGCTCATCTATAGATGCGAGAGGAGAGGTGAAGTGGTAGGACGATTGCTATTAGCCGAATTATGATTTAACCCTCGCCCCACCGGGGGCATCGACGGCCCCCTAAGGTTTTTCCGGGATAGCAGAAAAACGACGAGGCGCAGCACCGCGGATGAGGGCTCTACCTCTCACCACATCATTTTCCCACCATCCCTGAAATTTTTACCCTGGGTCACCAAAGGTCAGGTCACTAGGCGAGGTCACCTCATTTCAACTTTTGAGCTCTGCAAGAGCTACATTTCTAGGCCGATCGATTTGAAACTTCCTACACTCCATAACCCCTCCAGGGTCAACAAGATGTATATCCGGGATTTTTAGATTTCGTGACCTGAGGTCAGGTCACGAGGAGACCTCTCCCATTGAAAAAGCATGGGGAAAAGCTGTCTTATGATCTAAAAGTCACAAAAACGATTGCAAATGCTCGGCTTGCTCAGAAAAGCATTCTTAGACACCCTTTCACGGATCCCAGGGGCCATATTTTCCCTTTGACCTCTCCGAGGTCATACAAGGTCACCAGGGGTAAAAAACAGTATTTTGACAATAAATTTTGACCTAATTGAACTAGAGCGCTAAATCAAATATCATCGTGTATGTCTCGTCATTGGCTTTCATTTTATATACGGTAAGGTCACTTTCTAACCTATCGTGACCTCAGGTCATATAAGGTCACGAGGTGGCCTCTGAAGGTCAAACCACTGACGGGAGGTCATTACGTTCCACATAGCGGAAAAAGGTCTAGCATTTTCCTATCAAATGTACTTTACCACCTTTCAATAGCTCTAATGCCATAAGAGTTATGCCCAGTTTGCTTAAGCATTGCATATTTGAGTAAAAATAGCCTATCGTGACCTAACTTGACCTCTGAAGCTCAAACCATTGACCTGAGCGCTTAAACATGCGAAGTAATTTCTTACGGAATTCACGCAAGCTTTCTAGTGCACTTTGCAGATTTGCACTAACCCCCATATTTTCGGAGCTAGAGGGGGGCCATTGATGGCCCCCAGCGGGGCGAAGGTGGCGCCGTACCCCCGGTGGGGCGCGGGTTCAAGATCCAACGAAAAACAGGCCCAAGGGGAAAACTTATCATAAGCTAGTTTCAAATGGAACTGTGAACGCACTGTCGAGCTTCAACATAGCTTGACGTGGTATAAACTACCTTTACATCACGGAAAACTTCGAACCTGTTATAACTAAATTTTGACATATTTATGCGCTTTTCGAGGATTTTGAAACAATTTAAACTTATAATATACCGTTTTGGATTTTTAGCTAGCAGTAAAGGAATTCAAAAGCGAGAAATAGATTAAACCCGCAATCGTCAACACACATACGGTTAATAATTAGCCGTAATCCAACAACACAAGTGTTCATGGAATGAAATGGTAAATTTTCACCTCCCAACTTATTTCCTGTGAAACATTTTTCACCTTCTCTCTAAATTGGTCGTTCCGGTTCCGAAATGTCCCCCTTATCATTCTTGCCTCCAAGAGGTGCAGAGTAATGTCTTTCAGCGAATGCAAATGGCCCTTTTTCTTTGTATCCCGACGCGAGCAATGACAAATATTACTATTTTTGAGGGTGCGGATCGTAAAGTGTCATTAATACATGCAAATACGGGTAAATTTCAATCAACACAACGTAGAGCAAAACTAGTGTGTACCTTTAATTCTTAATCAACGGAAACTAACGTTGCGTGGCTGCAAAATCCAGTATGAAAATTCCAGCCAAGTGTGGGAGGGTCTTCCCGAAACCATCGGGTTGGGCCACTGCCAACAGCGTATTCCAGTTTCTGACTGGTCATCATTAACGCCACTATTATCCGGATGTTCATCATCGGGACATCAACACCGGCAGCAGCGGCGCCGCCACCCAGGCGCGTCCGACCGTGAAGCCGGCTGATGAGTATAAACAAACCCGCCGGTGTCGGTTTTGGACGCCTCACAAAACTACGCCCTCACCAGCCACCTGCGGCCTCCAAGGCCGCCCTCGCAGGGCGTTCGCACTCTAACCCACCTCTACCCAGGTCAGTAGTGTTCCAATCTTTTGCCCAGGAGGGGCGGTCATCATGGCTTTATAAATAGGGGACTTCAGATAAGCGCGCAAAATATCAGGAATTGTTTCATCATAATAATTTGAGGTGAGAGTTTCAGAGACGTCCATGTAATGCAGGTTAATGGGAATGAAGTGGGTCGGGTTTCCTCCCGTGTTTTCCGCACCGCTTCAAGCACAGCTGTCCGAAATGACATCATCCTCCTATACATAAACGCCATGACCAATACCCTGTTCGTGTCCAGCCACTCACGGGTCACACATGGAGCACTTACAATGATCAGCTTCTGACAATGGTATGGTATTTGTCAAGCATACTTGCCCGAATATCTGTACATTACGATTCCACCGCAGGTCTAACACTGCAAGATTGCAAAAACATGCACGGTGTTATTTTATTGGTCTGCCGTGGTTTGGGTGTCACACTGCTGGATTCTAGACCACTTGAACTTCTATTCGCATTGCAAGGCAGCAATCTGAAGATGAACCGGTGTTTCACCGGTGAAGTTTCACCGATTATTGAAAAGATCGGCGTCTCTTTATTTAACTGTGAGTAAGGAGATCATGAAAACAATACCACGCCGCAGCTATGTCCTAAATCTTGATAAGACGAGGTGAGCCGCCAAGAAAATGAAAACGCACAATACCGTTTTTCGTAAAAGTTTACCGTGATACTGCCCACAATACATGATACGACTGTTGATCATGACCTCACGGTATTTGCTGCTCCAAACCAACTGATTTTAGGTATAGCTTCGGCAAGCGCTGGCCAGAGACTGCACGTGACCAACAGCTCGAAGACTGCTATCATTCAACTTGTTACGAGTGCAATGACAGCAAGTGTCGTCCCGAGCATATTCATTTCTCGGCCAGACAGCGAGGCCGACGGAGGCGGCTCAGGGTGACCCTGCAGCGGCGAGGCTTCACAATGCCACCATTGAACCGGACCAGCAGTGTCGACATCGTCTGAAACCTCTCTCAGCTGTTCAGCAACGTCATATGGAACACACCCAGTCTGATGGTGCAGTACCGGCGCAGAGGACATTTCGAGCGCGCCTGCTGCAAGGGGAGGGATAGAGGGTGTTGACACCAACACCTACAAAGCGCAGCAAAGCATCGCTGTAAGAGATCATCCGCGTAAATACTATTCAGCTTCAAAGACACATCTAGAAGTTTTAACCAGCACTGCAGTCCAGAGAGGTGGCAGCGCTTACCATCAGTGTTACAAAGGCACTTCCCGTCAACTGCGCGGGTTGAGTACTTACAGCAGTTCAGCTAATACCAATCATTTAGAGCCTAGTGCCTGGCCTGCAATCAGTTAGTGTTCCGTCCCTCAAATCTAGTTTTCCTCTTCAGTTGAATACCAATGCTGCCCCCAGGGGCGTCGCCACGGGATTTTTGATCGGGTGCAAAACCCCGGACTGGCGATTACAGGGGCAGGGGCTGTGGGAGGCCCGCACTTCACTAGCATATTATGTAGATTCACGTAGGTATTAGAAAAAATAGGCTGAGGTCCAAAATTGTCGGGGGACGTCCCCTATGATTCGCGAGTAAAGCAAGGACGCGTCCCCTTCCCCCATTTTCGACACCCGTGGTTGCCGCACGCAAGTAGTCGTGATGGTAGCAGCGATAACAACAGGGAATTACACAGTACCGAGCCGTTTCAGTCTGTTTTCGGATGAATTCCCAGAAGAGCAGCCACGACCACGGGAGGTTCACTGTGGACCTAAACATCATCGATTCAGACAACACGTGCGCCAAGACCCACTCTCTGGTTAGCTTCGTGACCAGGCGGCAAGAAGTTCGTGCTGCAGCACGCGGCCAAATCACAGAGAGAACGCAAAAGAAGCCTGCACCACGTCCTCTTAACACGCGCATTCTGAGGTCTTTCTGTCGTGCCAATTACGGATCGTTATGGACATGTACTGTGGATAATTGGGGCTACTTTTTAGAGGAAGCTACCGTCTCCAGTCCACGGACCACCATCGAAGGAGCCTACCATCGTCACGCACTGTAGCCAATCGTGTGTGTGGCCCCGTGCACAAGGTCGCCCCTTTTGCTACTGCTGGCGCCGCAAATTGTCACCTGAAACACCGTCCGACGCAAAAAATGGCTGCCACAGGCTATATAGCTGGCTCACAGAAAGGGGCTCAGTCCAGTGAAGAGGGCTCAGTTTAGTGAAGAGGGTTCATCTGACAGCTGCTGCGCCGTCAGTGCTGGTCGCGACCGTCCCAAGCGGAACCGCAGTCTTACTGCTGAGGTAGAGCCCGAGGTCGTGTCTTCTCCGCAAGAACCATCATGAGAGTAAGTTTGGACATAACCGAAAGCCCACCCGAATATTGTATTTAGTTCCAACCTCTGTTCACCGCCATCTGACCTTGCAGTTGGTAAGTCGTAGATCCTCAAACAAAAAACAAACTGACCTTTCCTTATCGTGTACCTCCCACTGTATTTGTATTGTACTTACGAAACATCTCCACTTCACTCAATGGTTATTCTCAAGCTCTCCTGGCAGTTGGATAACTCGACCCGGGGTACCAAAGCGTCTGAAGTTAGTATACAGGATGCCATTGCAGTAATTTCTTCAGGTGATCAACAGTCGGAGGAACCCCATAAATGTGTGGAACGCGAAATGCTCAGATCACATTGCGGTTAAATGGTAAGCCGACAGCTTGGGTCATAAGCTTATAATTATTGCTGTTGTTATTTCTTCTGGCAAGTGTTTAACCATTCCTCGTTCACAACCGGCGTAATTGTAATTGATCTAATCATAAGTTCCTGACCCTCATCGAAAACGCGAGAGGTTCTGGTGCCAGACTATTTGGCAGAAGACACCCAAGATAACTGGTCCAAACAAGGCAACAAAAGTGCCATAATTGTCTAGCCGTGGATTCTGACAACCATGTCGAATTTGCTACCTTACTTTGCGCCACTATCTCGGGTATTTTCTGACAAAAAAATCGGGCCCCAGGGCCAAGGGCAGCCCCATTGCTACACCTCTGTGACTAGTTCGAACGCACCCCGACAGGTGGCACTGCTGTTGCTGCTGGCCGCCGCTGCCGGCACGAACGCCGCCTACGTGCCCGGCTCAGACCGCGACGCCACCATCATCAAGAACGTGTTCGAGCAAGCCATCGACGAGTCGTTCGTGCACGAGATGGAGACGTCGAACGGTATCGAGGTACAGATGGCGGGCGAGTCGCTGCCGGGCCGGCGGCCCGAGACGGGCAAGTGGCTGATGTCGGGCAGCTACAGCTACAGTACGCCCAACGGACAGCGCTACACCGTCACCTGGGAGGCGGACGAGCGCGGCTACAGGGTGCTCTGAGGCGCACCTGGACAGGCGGGGGAGGTCCGTGGCGAGGTGATGGGAAACGGAGCCAGCGAGAGAGAGGAAAGGACAAACACGATGTCGGAGGAACATAACTAGAATCTGTAAGCTGGTGACCCTTCCACGAGATGGTCCTATTTCTGATACAAATATAATAATGACATTCATGAACTCCACACTTGTGCATTTCCTTCTTCTTCCGTTCCGAGTCCCAACGCAAAATACTGGCGAAAAAATAAACACATTCTGCGCGACAGGTCAATCGGTCCATGTTATCAAGGGCAGGCAAAGATGGCACCTGAGGCGCAGATAGCGACAACACAGCAGGCCATGGGGCGCCCTAGCAGAGGGGACAGGAAGAATATTGGGGGGCGCCACTTCAGCGGTGCCCCTAATAACATAATATAATAAACACTCTGCCGATGGGGAGGGAGGAAAATGCAGAGGGCACCACTACAGCACGGAAGAGAGCCCATTCTATAAGGGGGCGGGCTTCGGCAGGGCATCTCAATGCCTGCTACCCATCAACAGGGGAAGGGGTGCTCTTCATTTCTCGTGCTTTACTGTCCTCCATCACGTCACGGAAGATAAAAACTAATCCACACCAGTTCAATGGTCGCCTCAGTCGAATGCAGCAGGGAAAAGGAAAGTATCCGCAGATAGGTCAAAGAGTAGCATGGGTCCCCACTTGTCATTCCTAAATCCCCATTAATTCGCGGTAAGGTTTGATCAAGTTATAAATTGACTTAAGAGACGTTACGGCTGACCCGTTGAACGCGTATCTCTGAAGTCTGCAACCAGTCATTCAGTAGATCCATGTCACGGAGCATCCCACGCCAAGTGCCGATACCGAAACTATTTGTATTTTTTCTCGCATATCTGTCCCAGCTCGGTCTAAGTCAAACGACATTTTCCTGTCACATTATCACCGAAATATATCACGTCTCCCGTTAAAAATTTTATCAAATTCACTAAAAATGATATTTATTTTCCATTGCCACAGCAGCATTAAAGCCAACCGCCCCGCTATCTTCCTCACAGTAAATGTTGGTTAAACAACCTGACTCAGTGGCAAAACGTTCGTTGAAAGAATTCCTATAGATGTTCTGTGCTCTTTCCGTGCCGAAAGAGAAGAGCTATTACGACCCAACACACGAAGTAATGGTCCTAGGAAGCTGACAGCACAGTCCCATCGCAGAAGTTTGCTACTCAGCACAACTGAGAATACGCAGTATGATAAAGTACAAAAAAATGCTCTTTGATCAAACCCATCACAAGCATGCCTTAAGATAGAACTCTATACAATTCGTGGTATTCGGGATGCTTGCACATAGACACAGAAATCTACTCGGGGTACGCAGGGCAACAGCACGGTACTGGCCCGCTATAGAGGGCAGCACGTACCTGTTCGGCCTCTGAGAGCCGCTGGGTGCGGGTACGCTCCCACTCGGCGGTGCGTTCGGCCAGCGTCTCCCTCTGGGAGTTGAGGTGGGTCTGCAGCGGCGGCAGCCGACCGGCGTGCGTCTCCAGCTCCCCCTCCAGCAGCGCGTGCTCCATCTCCAGCTGGCGGCGCGCGGCATGTCAAAGGTGGCGCCCCACAGCGCAGCACAACGGCATAGGTGGCACACCACGGCACAGACGGCGCAGTACGTCACACATGGTGCACCACAGCAGGGCACGTCATAGGTGGAACACCACGGCACAGATGGCGCTGTATGTCCCAGATGGCCTGCCCTACACTTTATTCAGCACAACTTGGAATGTGGGTGATATGCCTGGTCAAAAATAATGCATCAGCAACTGTGACAGGTGTCTCTCCGGGGAGCAAACTATTAACATAACAACAACATGCGAAAAAAACAACGCAAACAAACTATGCAGTACTGGATATTAAATTCAGAAAAACGGCCCAGGATTATTCCCATGTATCACCATCACCACTATTTCATCCATAATTTTACGAGACACACGTAGCGCGTCTAAAATCCGCATGCTCTGGTCCACTCTTCTTGCGCCGATATGATTGATCGCCAGTCCCGTGGTAACTTTAAAGAGCAGCATGATACAGAGCCAACACGTCCCTTACTGCGACCCGGGACAATGTACCACTTCCATTTAGCTCATACGATGGTGAGCATTATAACTTCTGGCTCAGCCCACGCAGGTGGTAGATCGTAATTCAAAGCTGGATGAACCACAATAAAAATGGCCAAAGACGTTTTGTCTTGTTCTCGGTGTCCACGCTGAGACTCCTTCAGAACCGTCTTCCCCGACAGAGAGGGCCGACAGTAAGTGCCTCCATGGAGATACGGGCCCTGAAGCGGCACCATCCATCTCCCCCGCTCACCTGGGTGCACCGGTCTGGCCTCACCTGTCGGATGGACTCGGACTCCTGGTGCTCCAGCTCCATCTTCTGCTGTCGCAGCTCCGACAGCTGTCTGTACGTCATCCTGCGCTGCTCCTTCAGCCGCCGGCACGTCTGCGCGACGGAGAATTCCACATATATGAGAGTTGTGAGGGTCCGTCCCAGTTACACGTACTAATCAGATAGACATCTAAGCATACATCTTCTGGGTTCCACATGTCCTGAGTTAAACAGGTTAGTTAAATAGCCACGGAGCTGCCGGTAGGTCTTTCAAATAGGAGAACTACACAGGGTGTACATATCTACCAAGTCTGAACGTTGAACACACTGAACTCACTCGCTGAGAGAGTGAGAGGATGAGAGTGAGAGAATCTTGGACAGGGGGATTTCCAGAGCAGAAATAATCTTGAAACGAGAGGGAGTCCAAAGTTACAAAGCTGCAGCATACGGAAAAGGAGAGAATCACATACCAGCGGTACACGGGAGGACAGGGAAGCTCTGTAGCACAACATAGGGGGGAAAACGTGAAGAGTCGAGCTCAACAACAATAGCGCAAGAGGAGCAAAAACTATTGAACCATTTGGGCAAGGAAGTCACACACATCCTTGATAGATCCGGAATAAGACATAAAAGGATCTCTGCTAAGGTGTTAACTGGCTGCCCATGAGTGGTGCCACAAATATCCGCAGAGAGGAGTTGCATACACCTCCACACAGGCAAAAGTTCATATCTGCAGCTCACAGGAGATTACGCATATGTGTTGCCATGATACCCACAACCCCAAAACGAGCGGTCATTCACTATCTGGCTATAGACAACCCCTGAGAGACGGGAGCCACACCTTCGGCACTGCGGCTCTTGTAACGCTACAAGACAGTACACTCGGGGACGCTACGGGACATGAACTCCTGGTCCGTGCACCTACGGGGTTCGGCCGCGGCGTACCCGTCACATCCACCTACCTCTGCCCGTGTAGTTACGGGGTTCGGCCGCGGCGTACCCGTCACATCCACCTACCTCTGCCCGTGTAGTTACGGGGTTCGGCCGCGGCGTACCCGTCACATCCACCTACCTCTCTGCCCGTGTAGTTACGGGGTTCGGCCGCGGCGTACCCGTCACATCCACCTACCTCTGCCCGTGTAGTTACGGGGTTCGGCCGCGGCGTACCCGTCACATCCACCTACCTCTCTGCCCGTGTAGTTACGGGGTTCGGTCGCGGCGTAACCGTCACATCCACCTACCTCTGCCCGTGTAGTTACGGGGTTCGGCCGCGGCGTACCCGTCACATCCACCTACCTCTCTGCCCGTGTAGTTACGGGTTTCGGCCGCGGCGTACCCGTCACACCCACCTACCTCTCTGCCCGTGTAGTTACGGGTTTCGGCCGCGGCGTACCCGTCACATCCACCTACCTCTCTGCCCGTGTAGTTACGGGGTTCGGCCGCAGCGTAACCGTCACATCCACCTACCTCTGCCCGTGTAGTTACGGGGTTCGGCCGCGGCGTACCCGTCACATCCACCTACCTCTGCCCGTGTAGTTACGGGGTTCGGCCGCGGCGTAACCGTCACATCCACCTACCTCTCTGCCCGTGTAGTTACGGGGTTCGGCCGCGGCGTACCCGTCACATCCACCTACCTCTGCCCGTGTAGTTACGGGGTTCGGCCGCGGCGTAACCGTCACATCCACCTACCTCTGCCCGTGTAGTTACGGGGTTCGGCCGCGGCGTACCCGTCACATCCACCTACCTCTGCCCGTGTAGTTACGGGGTTCGGCCGCGGCGTACCCGTCACATCCACCTACCTCTCTGCCCGTGTAGTTGCGGGGTTCGGCCGCGGCGTACCCGTCACATCCACCTACCTCTGCCCGTGTAGTTACGGGGTTCGGCCGCGGCGTACCCGTCACATCCACCTACCTCTCTGCCCGTGTAGTTACGGGGTTCGGCCGCGGCGTAACCGTCACATCCACCTACCTCTGCCCGTGTAGTTACGGGGTTCGGCCGCGGCGTACCCGTCACATCCACCTACCTCTCTGCCCGTGTAGTTACGGGGTTCGGCCGCAGCGTACCCGTCACATCCACCTACCTCTCTGCCCGTGTAGTTACGGGGTTCGGCCACGGCGTAACCGTCACATCCACCTACCTCTGCCCGTGTAGTTACGGGGTTCGGCCGCGGCGTACCCGTCACATCCACCTACCTCTGCCCGTGTAGTTACGGGGTTCGGCCGCGGCGTACCCGTCACATCCACCTACCTCTGCCCGTGTAGTTACGGGGTTCGGCCGCGGCGTACCCGTCACATCTACCTACCTCTGCCCGTGTAGTTACGGGGTTCGGCCGCGGCGTACCCGTCACATCCACCTACCTCTGCCCGTGTAGTTACGGGGTTCGGCCGCGGCGTACCCGTCACATCCACCTACCTCTGCCCGTGTAGTTACGGGGATCGGCCGCGGCGTACCCGTCACATCCACCTACCTCTGCCCGTGTAGTTACGGGGTTCGGCCGCGGCGTACCCGTCACATCCACCTACCTCTGCCCGTGTAGTTACGGGGTTCGGCCGCGGCGTAACCGTCACATCCACCTACCTCTCTGCCCGTGTAGTTACGGGGTTCGGCCGCGGCGTACCCGTCACATCCACCTACCTCTGCCCGTGTAGTTACGGGGATCGGCCGCGGCGTACCCGTCACATTCACCTACCTCTCTGCCCGTGTAATTACGGGGATCGGCCGCGGCGTACCCGTCACATCCACCTACCTCTCTGCCCGTGTAGTTACGGGGTTCGGCCGCGGCGTACCCGTCACATCCACCTACCTCTGCCCGTGTAGTTACGGGGTTCGGCCGCGGCGTACCCGTCACATCCACCTACCTCTGCCCGTGTAGTTACGGGGTTCGGCCGCGGCGTACCCGTCACATCCACCTACCTCTCTGCCCGTGTAGTTACGGGGTTCGGCCGCGGCGTACCCGTCACATCCACCTACCTCTCTGCCCGTGTAGTTACGGGGTTCGGCCGCGGCGTACCCGTCACATCCACCTACCTCTCTGCCCGTGTAGTTACGGGTTTCGGCCGCGGCGTACCCGTCACATCCACCTACCTCTCTGCCCGTGTAGTTACGGGGTTCGGCCGCGGCGTACCCGTCACATCCACCTACCTCTGCCCGTGTAGTTACGGGGTTCGGCCGCGGCGTAACCGTCACATCCACCTACCTCTCTGCCCGTGTAGTTACGGGGTTCGGCCGCGGCGTACCCGTCACATCCACCTACCTCTGCCCGTGTAGTTACGGGGTTCGGCCGCGGCGTACCCGTCACATCCACCTACCTCTGCCCGTGTAGTTACGGGTTTCGGCCGCGGCGTACCCGTCACATCCACCTACCTCTCTGCCCGTGTAGTTACGGGGTTCGGCCGCGGCGTACCCGTCACATCCACCTACCTCTGCCCGTGTAGTTACGGGGTTCGGCCGCGGCGTACCCGTCACATCCACCTACCTCTGCCCGTGTAGTTACGGGGTTCGGCCGCGGCGTACCCGTCACATCCACCTACCTCTGCCCGTGTAGTTACGGGGTTCGGCCGCGGCGTACCCGTCACATCCACCTACCTCTCTGCCCGTGTAGTTACGGGGTTCGGCCGCGGCGTACCCGTCACATCCACCTACCTCTGCCCGTGTAGTTACGGGGTTCGGCCGCGGCGTACCCGTCACATCCACCTACCTCTGCCCGTGTAGTTACGGGGTTCGGCCGCGGCGTACCCGTCACATCCACCTACCTCTGCCCGTGTAGTTACGGGGTTCGGCCGCGGCGTACCCGTCACATCCACCTACCTCTGCCCGTGTAGTTACGGGGTTCGGCCGCGGCGTACCCGTCACATCCACCTACCTCTCTGCCCGTGTAGTTACGGGGTTCGGCCGCGGCGTACCCGTCACATCCACCTACCTCTGCCCGTGTAGTTACGGGGTTCGGCCGCGGCGTACCCGTCACATCCACCTACCTCTGCCCGTGTAGTTACGGGGTTCGGCCGCGGCGTACCCGTCACATCCACCTACCTCTCTGCCCGTGTAGTTACGGGGTTCGGCCGCGGCGTACCCGTCACATCCACCTACCTCTGCCCGTGTAGTTACGGGGTTCGGCCGCGGCGTAACCGTCACATCCACCTACCTCTCTGCCCGTGTAGTTACGGGGATCGGCCGCGGCGTACCCGTCACATCCACCTACCTCTCTGCCCGTGTAGTTACGGGGTTCGGCCGCGGCGTACCCGTCACATCCACCTACCTCTGCCCGTGTAGTTACGGGGTTCGGCCGCGGCGTACCCGTCACATCCACCTACCTCTGCCCGTGTAGTTACGGGGTTCGGCCGCGGCGTACCCGTCACATCCACCTACCTCTGCCCGTGTGGTTACGGGGTTCGGCCGCGGCGTACCCGTCACATCCACCTACCTCTCGGTCCCGCTCGGTGGAGTCCGGCCAGTCGTGCCCTCCGGGCAGGGCGGCCTCCTCCAGCGCCGCATCCGGCCCCTCCACATCCGGACCCTTCCCCGGCGCTCCGGTGGAGGGCGCCTGGGGGCAGGGTAGGCAGGTCAGAGCCGGTACTTGCAATACTGACGGGCAGGGTTGGCAGCAGAAGGCAGAAAGTGGTTTAAACCGGTTTAAACCGGCTGGCATAAACCCGGTGGCAAAAAGTGGCAAAAACTATGAAAGACTAAATATTAACTGATATTCGCGTTGGATATGAATGTAAGGGCATCTTCTAGGGTGAAAACGTATATTACTGTGTACTGGTAGGCTTCAGCACTCTCTGCTTCCATTTCATCACACAACTTCAATAATCTGTTCAAACCGAATGGTCTTTTATGACTCAAACCAAGAAGAAGCTAGCCCTATAAAGTCGAAAATAGTGTTTTGCCCCCGCCCCACGGCCGGCAGCAAGAAGTTTTAGAAGCAGTCAGTTTCCATTTAGGCTGTGAGACATTTTTTGTTCATCGTTTTTTTCGATCAGTTTGCCCCGCCCCCAAAAGGACCGCCTGGATCCCCAAGTGACCTCACCTTTCTGATATGAAGGGTTTTTACAATGGATGAAGTGTCGTTGCTTCTATTGTTAGTTAGGAACCGGTACACACATTTTAGATGACGCCACAAGTGAAATACCACATCAGAAATGTAGGTATGTCAATATAAAGATGTGTTCTCTAATCGCAAGAAATCATATGCATATTATTAAACCACAGTTTGGTCCATTCAATCTTATTCTATTTATATAATTTATTTCAGATACTTTATTCGAAGAAACAGTAGCCCACCCAAGGGGGAGAGGCAGACGCAGGCACCCACGGAGGACAGAAATGAGCCTGATCTGGCTTTTAGTACCAGTTCTACTCTCACCTTGCCACCCCTGTGTTGAAGCATTCGCCCAACATGTGATTCAAGCCGCCCCTGTTCCGAAACTACCGCCTCCTCACCAGGGAAAGAAACCCTGCGCGTGACATGCCGCCCCAACCCCCCCCATCAGCCTGCCGCCCCCCAAACGAAAATCCTGGGTGTGCGGCTGCCAAGAGATAAATGTATGGTATAACCGACCACTGGGGGTACAAGCCACTAGGTTTGAGAGCTTACGACTAGAATGGTCGAACAAAGCAGCTGCAGGAGACAACATGTTTGAAGAAGGTGAATGTTTTAACCAGAACAGGTCAGTCAATGCTGATCTTCACTTTATAATTATAGCTTACAGAAGCTCAAAAGTACTGCTAATAATGTAGTTAAAGTACTGCTAATAATGTAGTTTCCATGTATTCAGGCTGAAATAATGTCCTTCGCCGTAAAAGATCCAGTACACCAGGCACTCGGAGGGGCTTGGGAATCCCCAGCTTGTACCCTTTCTAATGTTCGCCACTGTTCGGCGTTGAAGAAGAGTCAATATTCTAACCAAATCAGACACGTACAATAATAACGGTTTTCGCAGTAATATGTCGTGCACCTAAAAGGCGCTTGCCTTGCCTCCGATGGAGAACTGCATGGGAGACCCCTACGCATGGGCTGGATTCTTACCGAGCTCGAGCGGCTTGACTTTCTAGTCAGGAAAACCGTCTTATTTCATCTAGACTACCACCAGACATCAAAATTAGCCCCTGTTCGATTCAGCTGATAATATTATGGAGGATTAACAATTGAACTGATTAAAATGTGGGTAGCATGCGATCCTATCTGCGTTTGCTGCACTAAGGCTTAAGACTACGACTAGAAAATATATAATGCTAAATAAGATGATCAGAACACCGGAAATACAATGTAATTATCGGCATGATGTTGGTAACAATTATTGGAAAAACACTTAAAGTTCAGTTTCCATAAATAATGACAAATTTGGCCTCCCCGAGTTTTTGCCACTTCCTGCCACTTTTTGCCGGTTTAAACCGGTAAAAACCGGCTGGCGGCAGAAACCCCTCTCAACGGGCAAAAATGCCAACCCTGCTGGCGGGAAATTCCATCAAACACCACGGCTATCGGGCAGTCGTACCAGAGATCTAACCCGAGACCGCTTAACTGCCACAGAAACAGAGGAGCGACGCCTTTCAGCTTTGAAGTGGCTAGTGTTCATAGGTACTAGTACCTAAGGGTACTGAGTCTACAACGACCTACTGAGCCTTCAGTGACCTACTGATAAGTGACCTCCGAAGTGAGCTAATGGGTCACTGAAACATTTGGTATTCATCTGCTGTATAGTTCAAATAGACCTTACCAAAAAGGTATTCTTCGTTTTGCTAATAACGGTTTGAACCACGATCTAGCATGAGGTCGCACAGAACACCTGACTGGCAATGCACTGACCCGCAAGAAGAGGAAGTCGTCGTTCTGGAAGTCGGCGTCCAGCGGCAGGCCCCGCATGTACTCCTTGTTCTCGAACTGGAGGCAGCCGGTATCCGAGCCGCCGTTGACGCCGCTGCTGCCGCTGTGAGAGCGCAGCGGCACCGGGCGCGGCGGCACCACGTACACAGGTGGCGCTGCCTCCCTCTCCCGCACGGGCGGCACCTGGTACACGCTGACCGCCGGCTTCGGCGGGCTGGCCTCCCGGCCCGACTCCAGCCTCTCCCGCTGCACCGTGGTGCGGATGCGCGTGCGTGGACTCTGCGGGTAGCCGACGAAGCTGACGTTCTCGTACGGACTGTTGACGCCGGCAGCGCCCCCCGAGGCGGAAGCGGAGGTGTCGCCCGAGCTCAGCTCCTCATCAGAGTCGGAGGTCACCGCTCCCGGCGAGCCCAGCCGCCGGTCCCGCGGCAGCGAGCCGTTCGTCTTGATCCTGCCGGGAGCGATGGTAGTGTACTCAGAGTCAGAGTCAGAGTCAGAGTCAGAGTCAGAGTCAGAGTCAGAGTCAGAGTCAGAGTCTCTCTCTCTCTCTCTCTCTCTCTCTCTCTCTCTCTCTCTCTCTCTCTCTCTCTCTCTCTCTCTCTCTCTCTCTCTCTCTCTCTCTCTCTCTCTCTCTCTCTCTCTCTCTCTCTCTCTCTCTCTCTCTCTCTCTCTCTCTCTCTCTCTCTCTCTCTCTCTCTCTCTCTCTCTCTCTCTCTCTCTCTCTCTCTCTCTCTCTCTCTCTCTCTCTCTCTCTCTCTCTCTCTCTCTCTCTCTCTCTCTCTCTCTCTCTCTCTCTCTCTCTCTCTCTCTCTCTCTCTCTCTCTCTCTCTCTCTCTCTCTCTCTCTCTCTCTCTCTCTCTCTCTCTCTCTCTCTCTCTCTCTCTCTCTCTCTCTCTCTCTCTCTCTCTCTCTCTCTCTCTCTCTCTCTCTCTCTCTCTCTCTCTCTCTCTCTCTCTCTCTCTCTCTCTCTCTCTCTCTCTCTCTCTCTCTCTCTCTCTCTCTCTCTCTCTCTCTCTCTCTCTCTCTCTCTCTCTCTCTCTCTCTCTCTCTCTCTCTCTCTCTCACCTGCTGTGACCGGGCGCCGGTGACCCAGGCGTCCGCGGCGCCGGTACCGGCGGGGCGGCGGAGGCGCGGCTGTCGTACTCGGCACACAGGTGTAGGATCTTGTCCAGCCGGCTCTGCTCCAGCTGGTGCACCGCCTCCACCCGCTGCCGCTCCTCCAGCACCTGCAGCACACACCGGTCCCGTCAGAACACCCTCCCTCTCTCGTCGCACAGCCCAGTAGTCAGACCGCATCCCAAGTAAGGGGTCACAACATGACCACAGTCTGCACCAACGCACCAGGGGGCCAGACACCCTTGGCTGACGGAACTAAGGGGAGCCAGTAAGTAATGGGTCGACGACACAGGAACTTTTCTTCAACTCTGGATCTTGCACTGGGTATGGGAGACGTGGTGTCATAGGGATGCAGAAACTGAACAAAGGACAAAGCACAAGGCCAAAGGCAGCGGACTTTTTTGGCTCTATTGATAACGTTACAGTCTGTTATTTATATCACCTCAAGAAACCATTAACTATGTACTGGGTTGATACATAAATCCCATTTAACCCTGTATTGCCTAGATCATCTTAATTGTACAAGGTAAATTTCTGGTCATACAGGAGAGATGATGTAACGACTTTCACTTCTGTCACTGGCGATCAGTGGAGACAGAGCGACGTTCGTGCCAGCGCTAGGTAGGTCAACATCTCGTGGTATGGATTTTGTGAACAAGCATGACACATGGGGATTCAAGTAGACAAACTGGTATGTGTGTTAAGTTTTCGGTTTAAAGTTCTCGCTGCCTTCATACTTCCCAATCTTAATCCACGCTACCCCAAAAGTCAAACATTGTTTCAAACCCCGCTATACACATGATTATCATTTCTCGCATCGGTACATGTTGGGCTAAATACATCCTCTCAATTTCCTTTTAACCTGCCTGCGTATCGACCAACCGTTGGTAACGACAGATATGTTGGCTCAGATTTCGCGTTGCAGCTCCCGCAATTACAGGACAGGCGACAGACATGATCTCTCTGCATTCAACTCAAATGAATATGGCCTAACATACATGGAAGTTAAACTGCCTGATGTTCCAGCCAAGGTTTATGTTACGATCCATTCAATGCCCCATCCATCTCCCTACCTCGCAAACTTCCGAGGATATCGCTAATAGCCTCTAGGGCGTATACAAAGCAGATTGGTTACTCGACGCTGACAAACTGAGGCCATCAACCATCTCCTGTTGTTTTCAGCCTCCACCGGCTCTCAGATGATGTCGGAGGGCGCGCCAAACTCCATCCTGGCGACGCTGGCGGTCAGCAAGCTAGGCAATTTGGGCCTGTGTGTTGTCTTCTTAACACGCAAGCCTTCTGCTCTCCCATGTTTACTCTTAACAAAAGGGGGAACATATCTCCTACCCTCGGTAACATCTTTTCTCCAAGCCTGAGCATCACTTTTCAGCATTGAAGTGGGTTTTGAATAAAAAGTGACTGCGTCTAAGTGATAACTAAATATAAAGTTTTTTTAATCAAAGTTTGCAAACCTCCGCTTGACCCTGTATGATGCTGACAATTTGTATAATACTGGCCAATACAACGCGATCTTACGAACCAGGTATCCTGGTACCGTATCATGAGAAGTTCATATTTTAAGGTTATAACTTTTATTACACATAAAAAGGACGCGGACCATTGGCATCATTTGTTCAAGCAAAACATTCTCCCCATTGTGACTTCAGACGAAAAAGTAAATTGCATTCCTTGATGATACGTTCAGCATAATGCACAACTCCTTTTGGACCATATATTTCAGTCATTGTAGCCCAAACGGCTCTCGATCACCATTTCACCACTTCTTTACGAGGTGCTTCAGGACGTTGAGATCGAGCACAGGATTTAATATGATGACTATCGACTAAGATCTTGACTAAAATCTTTATTAAACTTGCACCTACCTTAAAAAGCGAAAACCAGAAGCAGCCTTAATAATACATTTCAGCATTAACAATTGACGTGCCTAAACAATGCATTCGTCAAGCAAACGATAACATTAACCATCCCCAGCCTACCAGAGCCAGGGCCTGTCCCGCCATGTGTTTAGCCGACCTGTTCCCACTTGACATCTCGTGCGGACCTGCGACCGGCGGTATGACAACAGTTTTAGCATCGACGTGACAGGGTTTACCAAGCCCGGCAATAAACGGGCGCCGACCTGACAGAATTTAATCAGCTGGCGTTTCCGCAGCACGCAGTCCAAACGCCTGCGGGCATAAACAGCAGAGGTGTTTCCAGTGCCGTCCTAACACACACTAGCTGTCGGCGCGCCCCGCTGGATATGGCTAAACATTCCGGCGGCGCGGAGCCGCGGCCAGGCCGGACTCCCGATAAGACCTGGCACTCAAATCGGCCTTTGTAAGCGAGTGATCTACTTAAGGTCGGTAGTTTGCGGCCTCCGAGCATTTGAAGACCGGTTCGTGAGGGGGCGGTTCTCGGGGATCGTCACACTCGGCACACCATCGTATTATCTCGTGGATTTTTCGGACGGAGCGATCTTGCGAGAGAACGCAGCCATCCACACGACCAATTCAGGCTTCATGCTATATGTTCATTGTTTGCCTGCCATTTTCCTAAGGATTCATTGATCCAGCTGCAGCAAAAAGTTAATGAGCAGACTTTCTGACTGTCACTACTGCATCGGTAGAGAACTGTACAGATCTGGGTGTGGGTGTAGGACCTGGACGTGAGAATAAGCTTTATTTTCGGGCCACAGAGCTCAAGGAAGCTCCAAAAACTCAAAGTCGGTCACAATCTAATTGCTCAGTTGCCTTGCCCTGTCACCTGACGATGCCTGCAATGGCGGAAAACGGGCACGGTCGAAAAACTACTTAAATCTGCAAAGGGTCGTAGCTTGGCGATGAATAAATTAGACTTATCATCAAATCGTGTTTCCCTACAGAACATTCATGAATTTCAGTTCAACACGTATGCATGCAAATCTCGTTCCGTGATGGCAGCATTGCATCGCCAGGCAGGTGCCTTGTTTTATCAAGCTTGCAGAGATAGCCTGGTTTCACTCGTGAATGCTCCAAATCAAAATTTCGAAAAATGGATAAGGCAGGCACGATAGGCATAGTAATATGTGTAATGTGCATATATCGCGGTCATCGCAAAATATATCTGCCAGGAAGGACATAGGCCACTTTGTCGAAACTCTAAAAAGGACTATTAATGGGCAGAATAGGTCTGAAAATCACGAAACCACGTGCTTTTTCCGCTTCCAATCGCTCAAAACGCAGACATCGCCTCTTGTCTTACTACCCTGAGTTGACCCAAGCGTCGCGTGTAATCACGAATCTGGCAGCGTGCGGCGGCTTGCTGCAAGGTTGCGTGGTCATGCCATTTTTTAGCACTTATCCAGTGACACGCGCTGCCTGAAGGAAAGGGGCTCTTTCATGGTTTGAAACAAGGTAGTTTACCCCCTCCCCTACTTTGAACTTTAAAGCGTGCGGAAATTTTATATGAAGAGCTATGGGTGAAATGAAATATGCCAATAGGGATTTCTGGACACGGCCTACAAAACTGTTCTCATTTCAAAATAAGATCCATTATAAAAGTGGGACACTCTTTTAACCATTATGTGTAGTTTTCTGTTCACTTAGTCAGCCTTTCAGTCGTAGGGCTTTATGATACACCTACTGCTGAGGTCGTATGGCGTTGCGAACTCTCACCCACTTGGAAAGGGTACATTGGGATCAATAATTCCCTATTCAGTATTCCCGTCCGGGAATCGAACCCGGGTCAGCGGCGGGGAAGTCGGACGCGCTACCACTGCGCCACTGCGTCGCAGCTCACCCTGCCTGGCCGTGCTTTCTATGCTTTTCAAGACTAGGTGTCAGATAAGAGTACGAACCACTGGAAGGTGGGGTGGGGTGGGATTCACTGTGAAAAATTGAGCCCGCTTCACATGTCCTCGAATTTTTCTACAGATACACGATAAGGTGTTGATGCAAGCCCAGTAAGGAATGCTAACTTATTCCCAGCCTATCTGTCTGGCTCGTGCCTCCCGTTCTGAGGTCTGATATGACCTCAGTTCATTGTCGACCTTCAATTTGTACCATCTGTCGAAAAACCGGTCGCAGATAAACACCAAATGTGCCGAATAACTCGGCTGGACGCCAGGGCTCGACAAACACTCATACTCCTACATGTCTACCCCTGCCCGGACCCAGCCATTTTTAGGTCCGTTTCCCAACGGTGCTGATATACCGTATACCACATCATGTCCCTAAGTACGCAAATAAAAGCCAGCACCAGCCAAAACCAGCCGGTTGCCAGCCGTTTTTATCGGTGCAGATGCGAGGCCCCGCACACCGGAGGCCACGGACGGCGGCGGCCCCAGTATCAGAGCAAACTGCGCACAGGTGGTCATGTTGATCATGGGCTCGACGGGAAAAGGTCGTCTGACGCAATCCCCGCTCCCCACTGTCATTAGTACGCCCCCCGGTGCCTACGCCGTCTGGGGAAACACATGGAGGCAGGCACACAGCTGCGACGCTGTACTGGAGACAGGCACGGATATCCCAAAAACGACCCATGACAACCAAGGCCAGAAACTGTATCACACCATCACAAGGACGGTACCGTATAAAACAACAAGCCATGAGACAGGCATGATACTAATGACTTCGTTTTGCGGAGCATCAATGCTTTGATAATATCAAATTTTGTGATACGCCGATAATGGATCACGAATGATTTAAACGGTACACACTTTTAGTATTTGAGATAGCACCTTCCCGTTAACTCCCGCTAACTTTCGCGTCAGTCTGCGTCTCTACCCAGCGGGAGGGGGGGGGCGGTGGCCGTGAGAGCGCCGTCAGCTCACCTGGCGGTGTCTCAGCGTCAGCTCCTCCTCAGTGAGTGGCCGGCTCTCCTCCTGAGTCACCTCCGGCGGACGCGCACCCCGCCGCGTTGCCGGCACGTTATCGTACGGCCCCGTCATCCGCTGCCCACCGCCCCCGCCCGCGGCGGCGGCGTCCCGCGGCGGGCCGCGCGCCACCGGCGGCGGCACGGGCGGCCGCTCCATCCGAGTGTACAGGTACTCCCCGCAGGTGAAGTTGGGGTCGGCCGCCCCCGCCCCCGCCCCATGGGCACGCGGCGGCTTGGGCGGCGGCGTTTCGGCCGCGCAGGCGGGCTCCGAGTCGACCGAGACGTGGTAGTACTCGGGGTTGTCCAGCGCTGAAACCCAGGGGGAGCGCAATGTTACTGAGAGTGCACTACACTGATATTTACGCAGACCGCGTGAGGTTTCGAGCATTCTTCAGCCCTCAGATACGGATACAGGGCCGGTGCATGCTAAGCTGACTCACTATTGGATACGTTTTCTGGCTGGAAAAGTGTTCCACCTGTGTGACGTCATATATTCGTAAGTATGAGCAGGAAAAGTTTTCCTACCACAGTGCCATGTTTTGGTATATGAAGGCTGTGTAGTGAAATTGAACCCTCACTCCAATAAATACACGATAAACGGCGAACAGAATCTGCAGAGCATTTTCTTTTCCCAGCCTATAAGTAGCAGTGAGACCCAGGTACCCGTGGATAATACAGAAGCTGCCTCCAAAGCACCCCGTTTTAGCATGACGACATAGCATTGTTAGCGTCTGGAAAAACACAGGAGAGACACGTGATTATCCGTATCCAGACAGCAGCCGGGCAACAGTGAATAGCAATGATGCAAGACCAGGGGGCTCCAACTCCTTCTCTTTCCACTTCGCCTCACGTAGCTGGAGCAGGCTTGCTGTCATGTAATGAGTCAATTGCACACGTCGCTTTACTGTCACCTTCACTAGAAACATGAGTCATTTACCTAATTTGAGCACCAATTTTGCATGAGTCATGTCAGAAGGGTGATCTTCTAATCTCTTAACGTTGCAAATATTTTCATCGACCTCAGAGGCAGTTGGCTACTATTGAAAAATAATTGTAGATGTCAGCTCCAAAGTGGCTATCAATTCTACATGCCACTCCTACCACAACCGTTTTACGGATACTTCGTTACGCCTCCCAATCGAGACAGGGCCAACGAGTTTCTGCCGCGATAAACAGCCATCGTGCTGTTCTGAAGCAGCATACAGCATCAAATCCTCACAAAAGATCCACAGGAAACGGCCGATTAACGTAAACAACGGCACGTTCCGGCAGCACACCCTGGCGCGGCGGCGGCGGTGCCAAAGCACCTCGACGGATCAAATTCACCAGCTCACAGGGCGCACGACTGTGGGGCAGATGTGAGCGGGCTGGCGGCGCGGGCCCGGCAGACCCGGTGACCTCTCTCCGGAATGTTATCGTGCGGGGATCGGCCGGGTTGGACGGCAGATGAGGCGCTGTAAGCGGGACGACAGTGCATGTATTGGGGCGGCTGACGAGGCGGCTCAGTGCACAGGTATCGGCAGCATCGGCACGCCGGCAGGCCAACTTCCCGTCCAACCGCGGCTCCTGCTGTTTATACAGGCTTAGGAATCTCTGACGTGGCGGCGGGGAGTGGCCCCGACAAGCTCTCACAACAATACGGATTTCCTTCAGTTAAAGTGCTAGGATTTGAGCTGTACTAATGTTCTCGGCAGGCAGCGGATTACACCTAGGACATACCACAACATGAGTGCCAACCAATGCCTGTGGAACCTGATCTTTAATTCTTTACGTTTATATTCAAGTGCGGTCACTTTCCCTTAACCTTCGCCCGGGTGGGGGGTCTTTTTAGACCCCCCTCGGGTTTTTCCGAAGTGACCAAAAAACGGCGGCGCGCAGCGCCGCCAAACTTGGTCTAGCTGTTCCTACATCATTTTTACATCTTTCCTGAAAATTTTGGCTCAAGGTCATATCAGGTCAGGTCACCAGGCCAGGTGAAGTGACCTCACCTCAAAAAATATTTAGGACCGCATAACTAAAAGAAGGGTTAATCGATCAAGTTGAAACTCATACCACATATTGGGCCCACCAGGAGCTACAACATTTGTTCCGGGATTTTTGATATTGGTGACCTAAGGTCATGTGCAGAGCATGACCTCCCCATTGTCAATACATGGGGAAAATCACGAAATGAGCTTTTCTCAGTAAGTATGAATGGAATCAACTTCAAACATCGGTTGCGACTTGCTCTTAGCCCATTTCTGAAGCTGATGCCAAAATTTTTGACTTGTGACCTTTAAAAGGTCACCTTAGGTCAAATAAGCATTTTGTGTTTTTCTCTATAAATTTTGAATAAACTAAGATAGAGCTTTTATTTTGTCACCAAAGTGTTTGTATAGTCACTGGAAGTCAAATGATATACATCATGACTATACCAGGTCAAGTTGGGTCAGACCGTTGACCTGGGTCAGGTCAAATTCTTAAATTTGACCTGGCATAGCAATATCATATATCATTCGATTCGTATTGACGAGAGGATTGCAATGGTGCCTACACTATGGCTGTATCTTGTTTGGTTTGGAAGCTATTAGCGAAAAAGTAAACGCCCTTATACATGGGTGGCTATAGACATTCTCAAGAATATGCCCAATATTTAGTGACCTGTAGCTCCCTAGGCTTTGACCTGACACGAAAAAAATGGCACTGTAATGAAAGCGCCTCTCAAGAGCTTTCGAATGGTGTTAGAAAAATGTTTCTAGCTATCATAGTTTCTGAGATATATGAGGTTTTCTTCGTACACCTCATATTAGCGATTTTGACCTGTTTTGGCCTCTGGTGACCTTGATATTGACCTGACAAGAAAAATGACCGAAGTATTTTCGATATCATTTTCGAAGAGCTTTCGATTGCCGTTTTGCGCTTTTTTCTAGCTCTCTTAGTTTTTGAGATCGTGGGGGTCTTTTTTAGCCCCCCCCACCAGGGCGAAGGTGGCTCGTACCCGCCACCGGGGCAAGGGTTAAAGGAGCCGTTACAAACCAAAGCTGTTGCGCTCGCTTACAACTCGGCACACCAGTCATCCGCTCCCCTTCAATGAACATTTCGGTTTCATCCCTCTTCCAGAATTCGGCAGTCCCTGAAGTCGAGGTTAGGGGCGCTTGCCTTCACGGCGAATCAAATCCTCGCCGTCGCCCCGAAGAAATTCAAAGATAAAATGTAGAGGATGATAAAGGCAAGTCACGGTGTTGCCAAAATAGGTCTGCCAATCTATTGGACTAGTTCAATGTTTCTGTGAAACTACTCCTTAAACGAGTAATAGTACGTTCTATAATCAAGCTGCTGGAATGTAGGAATGTTCCTCAAGATCTATTCATGGTCACTAGCGGAGGTCTGTGGAAGAGAACCTGACGGACAAATAATCCATAACTTGTCTTCTTATCCTTGTGTTCCTGAGCCAGATCCACGTCGAACTCGAGTTCCTGTGCATACAATATGAGATAGTATGATGACGATATCGTTGCGCGTACTTGTTGCAGCGATATTCGACCACAAATTCGCTTAGGCTCAACTCAAAATTCAGCAACTAGCTCACAAAATCTCCACACATACTCATAATTTTCCTTTATCTCATCCCTTCTCATAATCTTAAGACTGCAGTGAGGAGCAACGACGCCCCCTGGTCCGGAAATAGCGGCCCCGGCGGCGACGGCTGTGGTAAGAACACATGGGCGCGGGGCGGGGGTGCGGCGCGCGGGCTGAGGTGGGAGGCGTGGGTGGCGGTGAGGCGCACCTCAGCGCATCATTCTCACATCTGCCCTCCAGACGCACAGCCAGCCGGCGCCGCCGTCCGCCGGCAGGAGTGGATTTCGAAACAAGCTCACCGGAAGCCCCCTGGTTAGATGTTCCGGCCTGCTAGGTCCCGACAATCCGAGCACCTGCTTCTTAAATTACGTCTGAAGCTAGCTGGGGGTCATCCTTGCATCATTTCAGCACCTGCCAACAGGTTGAGACGTCCACATCATTCAAGGGAGAGGAGCGTGACATTAAGATGTGGGTAGGGGTTGGGTGTTTGTATAGGCAGAGACCTCTTGTCACAGCTGACAGGAAGGTCGGCTGCTGACCGCACAAGAATGCACGTGAGGATTATGGCTGCAGTCCGAGGTTGGACCTTTCTGCCAGCTCATCTCCATACTTGAAGACAAATAAATTCGTCCAACTTCCATACTTCTATTTGCCTCTTTTTCCGCTATGGAAACCAAGCCGCCCACACGCGTAGAAGTAACAAACTAATTTCAGGACGTTAAATCCACAGCAGAAGGCTTAACATTGCACCTATCTCAAGCCCTTCAGAACAGGGCATTTTTTAAGGAAAAATCAGTGGGGGGGGCATTTCTTGTGCTGGCAATTATAGTGTTTTTAGGGGATCAAGACCCCATTTGGAGGCGGGGGGAGGGGGAATACAACTTAGAGGCGTCAGTGTTAAAAAAATGTTTCCCAATTTTTGTGTTCTTCCATCTTCTTAAAATTATAGATGCTACCCAGGGCTGCCAGTTTTTTCGGCGGAGAAAGGCCAAACGGAGTTATAAAAACGTCCAAAAAGGGGTCATTTTTCACAAAATGGCCAAATAAATACTACAAAGCCCAGATTTGAGCCTAAAACGACCAGAAAAGCTACCTGTATCACCGTTTAAAACTATTGTTGACTGTTTGATATTGACTTGACGCAGTATTCTTTTTTTAGCACACTACCCATTTAGTAGGAAGCCAGGAGTGCCCTTCCAATCCCGCGTGGCCATCAATGATTTTATCCACAGAACCAGAAAATGTTTTAGCATCATGAATTATCTTGGTCACACCACTCCCCGCTAACATTTAATATTTTTCATGTTTTTCCAACTGTGAATTTTTACTCTCGAACAGTGGTGGATCTAGGATTTTGATAATTGGGGGAGGGTGGAGCCTCAGAGGATGCACTTTGCCGCCAACTTTTCACCCAAAGGGCACCTATAGTATCGCATTCCTCACATCCGGTGTTTGTTGGCCGTCATTTTTTGGATCGTATTTTTTACAAAGTTCTGTCCCTTCCTCTCACCACCACGCTAGTTTTTTTCTGCTGTTCTTTTTCTTTTTCGGTGTCGGAACATCTTTTCAAGAGCAGAGAAGGCCAAAAGAAGTCATATTTATACAAGGGACAAACCAAAAATAGCCTAGATTCCAGTTACGAGAAAAAGGGCCAAAAAAGGCCAGATTTAAAGAAAGTACCAACAAGAGAAATCGCGGGGCCAAACACAACAAAAAGAAAAAATTGAGATATTTGACCGATCAACTATTTTCTTATTTTTCTTAATAAGTGTGGCAAGGTAAGTAAATTCCTAAAATATCAAACGCAAGTGGTTTATAGTCTAAATTAAGACAAGCTTTCACGTGCATACATACCTACTATGATGTGTGGATGTTGCTGTGAAAATCCTCTTGGGAATGTCGTGCAAAAACTAGTTAATAATTTTTGGGGCTTATCGACGCACCATCTGTCAGGGTCAAATGGTGTCTCTAACTCTTTCCCTGTTGGAAATGTTTATGGGGAGCCAGTTTTATGATTCTGACGAAGGGGTGTGGCCGAATATATGATTTATCCCAATTTTCAACATCAATTGATCTATGAGAAAGGCCAAGTAACAACTTATCAACTTTATAGAAAAAGAATGAGTGCAGTAATCTCACTATACACTGCAAAAAGTACGCCAGAAATTCGATTTTTTCTACGGTGCCAAAATCCACTCTTCTTTCCGTGAATATCTTACACCCGATATTTTTAGATTGAGAAGCGTAAAATGCCATGAAACAGGAATAATAATACCCCTTCTCGTGGGTGATGAAAATATCAACTACCAAAAGTACGCCATTTTTAGGATTATTTTTACGGTGCCAAAATCAACTCCTCTTTCCAGCATTATTCCACAACCCATTTTACACCGATGTAATTAAAAAAGCATATATTTTGAGGGAATATCATCATAACACTGGAGTAACAAGATTGTCAGCTAAACCGGAACAGTGTAAACTGGAAGTGAGGGAGTAAGAATAGATAAAAATGTGAAATTCCTGGCGTAGAAAAATCTTTGCAAGGTGCAAAATGAACCCGCGTTCAATATTACATTGCTGCTGAAAAGAAACACCGATTCAAAAAACGACCCGGTTTATTCTCATCGAGCGTTTGAGGTCAGTTTACTCTGATTAGGCTGATTAACCCGCGCCCCACCGGGGGTCCGGCGCCACCTTCGCCCCACCGGGGGGCCATCGATGGCCCCCCTCTAACTCCGAAAATATGGGCGTTAGCGCAAATCTGCAAAGTGCAATAGAAAGCTCGCGTGAATTCAGTAAGAAATTACTTCGCATGTTTTAGTGCTCAGGTCAATGGTTTGACCTCCAGAGGTCAAATGGTCAAGATCGGCTATTTTCACTCAAATATGCAATGATTAAGCAAACTGGTCATAACTCTTATGTCATTAGAGCTATTGAGGCCTGGTAAAGTTCATTTGATAGGAAATTGCCAGTACTTTTCCCGCTATGTGGAACGTAAAGACCTCCCGCCAGTGGTTTGACCTCCAGAGGTCACCTCGTGACCTAATATGACCTGAGGTCACGAAAGGTCACAAAGTGACCTTGCCGTATATCATATGAAAGCCAGTGACAAGACAAACACGATGGTGTTTGTTTCACCGCGTTAGCTTAATTAGGTCAAAAGTTATTGTCAAAATACTGTTTTTGACCTCTGGTGACCTTGGATGACCTTGGAAAAGTCAAAGGGTAAATATGACCCCTGGGATCCGTGAAAGGGTGTCCAAAAACGCTGTTCTGAGCAGTCTGAGTATTTGCAATCATTTTTTGTGGCTTTTATATCATGAAACAGGTTTTCCCCATGCTTTTCCAATGGGAGAGTTCGCCTCGTGACCTGACCTCAGGGCACGAAATCGAAAAAATCCCGGATATACACCTTGTAGACCTTGGAGGGGTCATGAAGTGTAGGAAGTTTCAAATCGATCGACTTTGAAATGTAGCTCCTACAGAGCTTTAAAGTTGAAGTGAGGTGACCTTGGTTGACCTCGTCTGGTGACCTGACCTTGGGTGACCCGGGGTAAAAAATATCAGGGATGATGGGAAAATGATGCAGTGAGAGGTAGAGCCCTCAACCGCGGTGCTGCGCCTCGTCGTTTTTCTGCTATCCCGGAAAAACCTTAGGGGGCCATCGATGGCCCCCCGGTGGGGCGATGGTTAATGTACACTCTAAAAACATACACTGCAACGGAGAGTTAATTATTTGTTTTCATTATTTCTTCTAATAATCGAAATAGGTACCTTTAATTTGCACTCTAATCTGGAACAATATTTGAATCAGCCTTCAATCACTACAATAATTTAGTTCCTCTTTGCACAAACATCACTAGGTTTATGTTTTTTGTCTAGGAACGACCTCCTCGTTTTGCACTTCGCAACTTTTCCTCTTTCATATCCGCTTATTACCACTGCATCATTTCCACTCATCACCGCGGATCACCTCTTTGAGACACTGCACAACATTCTTAACACGCGCACTGGAGGGGGTCTCGGAGGCCAGCCCCCACCTATTTTTCTGAGGTGGCCGGAGAACCGTTCATGGCCAAAAACGATAACTTTACCTAGCTGATGGCCTCTGTGACTTGTTACTAAATCTGATTTAAGCAATGATCACCCACCATTGGTTAGCTTATACCCTGAGGAGCACCCAGTGAAAAATTAGAATATGTTTTTGAATTTTAAATCTAAAGAGGAGGTCACAAGGTCACGAGGTCAAAACCTGACCTGAAGGAAAAGCTTTTTATCTTTTCTTATATGAACCAATTTGGGTATCTTCTATCCGGCGATATCCATACAAATCAATTTAGATCAGCAACTTTTAAGAGATGAAATTTTTCTGGTTCAATGTTTGTGTTAGCTTTGAAACCTTCATGACCTCTATCTGGTGACCTCTTTGACCTTTTAACCTGAATATAGGCCCAATTGTTATTTTGTATAGAGGGCCTTGAGTAAAAGTTTGGTGGAAATCTGAGGAGTGGGTCATGTTGGACTTTTTCCTACCTGGACGATTTGTCCTGGAATGACCCATCTATATCCCAAGAGTGGCTAACAAAAGGATCGCTACGGGGGTGGGGAGGGGAGGGGGTTGAAATCTCTTTACTGCTCGGAAAAGGGCACATTCGATATCTGTGCTGGAATACTATTGGATATGTTTAAACCAAGTGAAAATATAGGTTATCACTACCTCACCACTGTGGATCCGGGCCCTTGTAGAAAATCCTTGACGACGCCCTGGATGCCGAACAAAGATAGGTATATAAACGATTCATATCAGGCCCATTGAGGCAATTCAAAAGCTCTTTGCGATTTGTTGCACTTAGCTAGAATGATTTCAACTTCGTTTCTTCTCCACGACTAGACTAACCTCCACGCGTCGTGATCAACACTCTGTGGAAGGTAGAACTGCAACGCGGTGGTTCAAGCTCATATCTGTAGCGAAAACAAAATGACACGGTTCCACCCACGTGTTAGTTGTAGTAAAAAATGCCTTCTTATATCACAGAAACACACTCAAATGAAAAATCAGAGGAATGAAAACATTACTTTAGCGTAGTTAAATTAGCAAATGTCTCGTTTTAATCTATTGGCAGAATTGTTTCACCACAGGAGAGTAAGACTATTCTTGAGGCAGTTTTCGAGTTCTATAAAATACTCTGCAGAATGCATGTACTTATAAATTTACCCCTTTGCATTTTCAGCACGAATAGAACTGTCCCGTGCTAAAATAGCACAGATATTAAATTACCACACGCTTGTAATGTTACACTTTTAATGCTGAAATTAAGGCAGTTGTCAATAGATTTACTAAAAATTCTAGACAAATGCTTAAAAATTGGGTACTTTTAGGACTAGACAGATTGGAATTCTACGCTCGAGGTGTTGTATTTTCAGTGTATAGTTTATGTATGCTCACACCACAATAATAAATAAATAGGTTGAGCACTTCACACCGCCACACCAGCAACCAGTCTGACGCGCTTTGCCTACACTGTGTCCCGCCTAATCCACGAACGAGCGCCGACAACTCACCACTGGCCACGTATGAAATGAGAGCATCGTCATCATCATCATAGTTGGAGTTTAGGGGCGCGCCGACATCATAGGTCATATGGCGCCCATGAGAGCATCATGCAATCCCACGGTTCTGGCTGGGACGTGGGCTTCTGGACGGAAATGAAACACGATGTTCGATTGGTTGTAGGCTATCTCTAGCGTTAGGATTAGTTGGGGCTGCTTTGCCGGGATTTCCCGTAACTACGCACTTTGTTTCGTTTTTGCACGATGGAGTAGATGGCTACTGGTGGAAATATGTTGACACAATTTTGGACTGTCAATTTGGGACGAGCAATAGAACAAAATCACTATTATTAGGCGGTGTCTTCTTGTTTTTGTTAGGCGAGTTTGCGTTTGTTCAATTTTGAGGCATCTCTTGTCTATCAGTAGCCGTTTCACTGGGGGGGCAATTTCCGGGCACTGGGGGGAATTTCGGCCGACTGGGGGGACAAATGCCCCCAGTTAACATGTTAAAAAATGGCCTGATTCAGAACCATGTGCATAGTCTTGTCGTTGATCGCATGCTGCCACGCAATGTTTATTTATATCTGCTGCGGACAAAGCGCAAGTTCAGCATCCCGTAACACTAGCCGACCAAACGACCCATTCTTCCAGCAGCAGCAGCGTGCCAGGCTGGCTCACTCCGCTCAGAAACTGTGACGCAAATCAAAACCGCAGCAGCGGCCGTGTCGCCGCCACATTTCCGTCGGCGCGCGGCTCGCCGGTGGGCCGATCCCTGCAAACATTAGCGCCAGCGGCGAAGCGGATCTCTGCGCCGGGGGCGGCGTCCGTTCACCGAACGGCGCGCACGTGACCCGTGTTTATGCCAGCGGGCGTCGCCGGCCGCGCGCGGCACGTGACCAGGTACGGTACGGGGCCGCCGAACCGTCTACGGAGAGCACAGCCGACACACAATGGGGCGGGGACGAGCTATAGCGGATATGGCGATCCCGTCTTCACACCCAACGTCTGCCCGCCGAATTGCAGCGAAGACCATGGTGTTCCGTTAGTTTTGAAATACTGACAGGTTATAATTTATAAACAACTCGTTCCTGGCGTAAACAGAGACGAGGCAAGCGGCAGGTATGCAAAACGCATGGGAGATGAAAATAGACGAGCTGCGCAGCCCGCCTCTTCCAATGGCATGGGCACGAGGTGTCTGCAGCCCTTATCAGAGTATTGACCGCATGCTTATCCAACAAGCCTTCCGTCAGGTTTTGTACTCGATATGCCTCACCTGTGGCGGATCCAGAAATTCATTTCGGTGGGGGGGCGAAGCCAGAGGCTCGAACCCCACCCGTCAGTACCTCTGACAGCTAGCTCCCCCCGCCTATGAATTCACTATAGGGACTCAGAAATTTCAGGGGGAATTGGGGCTTGAGCGCCCTAGCCCCCCATGGATCTGCCACTGGGCCCCACCCTTTGTAACTGGTGCAGACGATTTACACATGTGCACGCGCCTTGGTTCGCAGTGAGTTTTCCGGATCGCAGAGTACAGCAGTCACGCTGCGGCATGAACAAATTGTGATAAAAAAACGAGCAAAAGGCTCCGAATATTGACACTCACAGGCTGCACGGGTTCCGGAAGCTGATGTACAATATGAGAGCATAAGGAACCCGGGACAAGATTTAAGACGATGACCGGGCCAAAACGCAGGAGAGCTCTTTACCAAGCGATTGCCTGTCGCCGGGCAGGCCCGGGCTCGCCACACCCCTAACAACAGTGGCACGGATTCAACAATCCGACGGCAGCGAGGGCAACAACAGCGAGGACTGTCTGATCCATAAACAACATCGACAGATGCCCCACGGATCAAACAACATCATCGCCGACAGAGCCCCTCAGATCTCTCCACTTCAGACAGATACCCTGAAATCTCGCCGTACGTCGGAAAACGATATCGGTCTCGAATGTCCCTTTGTTTGATAGTCCCTGAGTGATCGCCCCCTGCCCGCTCAGATACGATCGTTACATTGATATGCGAGTGTTGAGATCATGACGTCTTGCCCTCGAAGCCGTTACATCAGATCACAAGTGCACTGCGCAAGCAACGGGAAAACACGGATGTTTGGAGACGTGCACAGCTCCCAGCAATCGACTATGTAAACACTGGGCTGGACACTTTTCAGCTAACTTCTGTCAAACTTTGGCCCCCTCGGTCAAGATCAGAAACGCAATACATGTTCTCCGCCCTTAGCTTAAGATTATCAATCCAAGACTGATCGCCAACATCATATTTTGGAACCGTTTACAGAAAAAAATTGACCGCTCACATGACAATTACGTTTTTTCTTCTTATTCTCGCACATATGAGGCTGCCGAGCATCGGTGCGCACGCAATCGATAGCTCGGATCAAACCCAAAAGGCTGCACGATAAATTACGACCAAGTGAGTAGTAGTTCTCTAATAATAGAGCAAAACCAACCGAGCCTAGTTCGTAGAGATTCAGTTACAGTGGGCTGCACGTAGCACGCAGTTAAGTTGTACACAATACCACGAACGCATCCAGGGGAGCTGGTGATTTTAATTCCAATACGAGCCGAAAGCCGGGCTCAGTGCAATGAGAAGCCCCTCTTGCAAATCAGCAGCCGCTCAGCCGGCTCAGCTTACTTAAAGCACATACTTTCAAGCCTGCCAGACAGCGGCACACCATGCTGCTCTCCTCAAAAGCAGGGACAACCCTGCCAGAATCCTTCCACTCTTACCGCATGCCCCGGCGGGCTTTCACTTCCACTGTACATTACAAGAAATAGATAGAAAGCACCGTAATGGTTGTAATAAAGCGTTGTTTTACGGCTCCTAATCAGACAATCAATGGCCTGATATGGAATCAAAACCGGACTTTTCTCGATCCTGACAACTTTCACTAGTCTTGTCATGTGGACATACAATTCTTGATATCGATTAAGTGTCTTTATTTGATCACTTCTGTTGTAAAGCTCCTCTCCAGAAGTGTTGAACATGGTTAATGGACAGATATTCTCTCTAGAACACATATTCTGGAGAGCAGGCAATGATACGTGCATGTATGGTGACCACGCACTTTTTAGTCCGCCTTAGTTCCACCGGAGGATCACTCGATCGGTTCTCAGCCGTTTTGAAATCCACTTAAACTTCCATTTGGCAGATACGCGCCCGCCTCGCCCAACCACACGATAAGGAACGCACCTGAGGCGTCAGTGAACCACGCCCGACGCTAACGCCCAGCGTTTGAGTGTTTTCAATTCCACCCCTCCGCCACTTCGCACGCTCCTCTATTCGCACAGGGGCGTCGCTCCAGTCTTCCATAGAGGGCGTCACCTGCTGGGAACCAGCGGGGACCACCTGCCGTCCTCTGCTGCATCCCATGCCACCTCTTTTGATCTCATAGGCTTCAAATTCCAGTCAAATTTAACACAACATCACAGTTTTACAGGGAACACCACGTGAAACAACACGCCAGAGGCGTGACTTTAGCTCCAAAGATTGCGGTTAGAGCGGGGTAAGCTGTCGGACGATGCTGGATACACTTTGAGACCTGTCTCTCATCCCTGTCCCTCACTTTTCTCCCGACTCCGTATTCACTCTCCTCCTGTACTCCCTCATGTATGGATGGCACATCTGACAAGGTGACCAGTGAACAAACCATCACTCTCAATACTGCCTCAAAGTAAATTTTGCACCTGGGTGCGGAGGGAAGTTATGGAAAATATATAGGGAGTGAAAAATACAAGCTAATAAGATCAGTTCGGGAGCAAACTGTGCATTTTCTCTTTGTGGAAGACAAATTTCTCCTTTTTCTTCTTGATCTTTGAAAGCACATGCTCCAAAATGAATACTGAGCCTTGTACTTGATTGGATCCTGCCTATGTGAGGACAAGAATTTATGCAGTGCAAGAAAGAAAATGAACATTATATATATATATATATATATATATATATATATATATATATATATATATATATATATATATATATATATGAAGTTAGTGCATCATCCACTCACAACCCTGTTCAGGGAGGGACGGGGGGAATTGATCTCAGCTTCCTTTCCATGAAATCTGAAGTCAAGAACTTCCCCTCCTTTACGCTTTTCAGCCGTCATAGGCCTAATGCACATAGACCGTACATGAAATGTACAGCAGTGGGAGCGAGTGGGAACGACTGCGTCTTCAGGACCTTACATCTAGCAAAGAAGCGACACAGTATCTACATATCCATCCTACCTGCGCGGTGATTGAGGCGAGCCATGGGCGGAGCTGCCGGCATCTCCAGTTTCCTTCACCACCAGTGGGTGTTGCAACCTCTAAGGACAGCCTTTCACCTCCGACACTCCCATAAACACTGAATGTCGATCTTCAGACTGCGCCAGCGGGCACGCAGTTGACAATAGCAGCGCGGCGCTATTGTTGAGTCACTGATCACCGCGATCCTGTCCCCAGCTTCAGACACTGCCCCGCCACGGCCCGCTGCAGACTAGCTCCCCAAACAGCCAGATCACACCCGCCGCAGCCGCACGCCGCCGTGTCCGTCGACCCGACCGTCACTGGATTCTCCACACGTCGCCGGTGTCGCCGATCGGACGCGCTCCCCGACAGGCGACACGCGGCCGCCGTCTCAGCTCCAGCTTTCTCCAGAAGCGGGACAGCACGTGCCCCGCTGCCGCGCACGCACCCCTGAGAGCTGCGCAGGCGACTGTGATTGGGGGCGCGTGCTGGACGCACCCGGGGCAGGTCGGCGCGCACCTCCCACGCGGCGGCTCCAGCCGGCGACTGGCGCCCGCCCGCCCGCCGCGGCCGCTGCCAGTGCGGCGGACGACACCCGGTTGCCAGATACCGTACAGCTGCTGTCGCACTGTCGGCTCAGCCTCCAGGCTCACAACCGTGCAGCCACAGCATGAAAACTATAGCTGCTCGGAGTTTGGGGTACGGTCAGATCAGCCGTTGCCGGGAGATCAACAATTCGCGCAGGTACGGAACGAATCGGAGGAGAATCCAGAGAAAGTGATTCATTTCCCTGGTACGGCATAGTTTCTGCTCTTATTCAGGGACTCCTGGATCTTCTAACCGTGGAACCATGGCTGGAGATCTCTTCTCGATCCAGGGGGTCCTGGATGGGTTCGCGCCGGCACGGTAGTACAAGCTCTATACAAAGCCTTTGAGGGACCCAAAATCCGGGGGGTCCTGACCTCTAACCCCCCCAGATTTCCAACCATGCATGGAACTGTCGGAAAAACTGAAATATTAGTCAATTGTGGGACTTATGAAATTCGCAAAACATTTTTCAGACTGCATGACCGTAAGCCCCAGAAAGTAACATCATTACTTTAAGGGCTGGAGCAAAAACGTATGATACTACTCCCAAACATAAGCAAAAATCTGATGTTACTCAAACGAGTCAAAAAACCTAAAGCCTATGAAATGTCACCGCCTTTCCCAGCCCAGACTTAGATGCGGTTAGGTAAGATTATGCATCTCATGAGTCGGCTGCGGCACATGTCCACACAGCGCGCTGCTGAATGCAGCGCACAGCGCCCTCGGTCCTGCTCCTCCAGTTCCCGTCGTTAATCGGAAGCTCCGTTCCGCGCCCATCCCCATCACTTCCCCCCACACGTGCTGCTAGTCAAAAGCTGGTGATGAAAAACTGACAGACCGTCCACCAAACGTCGGCTCCCGCTGGATGAGCGGGCAGGCGCCGTGACTCCGGAATTAGCCGGGATTTCAGCTGCCCACCACTCGGCACGCCTGGGTCAGACAGGTGCATTGGCACGTCTGCGGCGACGGCTTGCGGAGCGGCGGGCGGTGGGAGACTGACACCTCGTCGGCAGCGGTGATAGCGGCACCTGGCAGCGCGGGAGGGGCTGGTGGGGCGGGGCGGCGGCTCAGGGCAGGAACTGACCCCACACCTCTACAAACCAGCAGCTCACTACGTCCCTAATGGTGCTCACAGAGCCTACACACTCACGCCGAGTACTAATCTTAGGTCGGAGAGACCATTTTCGGCCAAGGAGAACAATCGCCAAAAAAACGCTTCAAGGACAATTTCGTGACGGAGGTCTTCCTGCAGAAGGTGCCTTCAGGCGTAGATTTCAATAACATTTACATACCCAGTTGGAGTTTTGGAGTGAGGTTAAGGAATATTGAAACGCACGATTAGCATCTCTCCAAAACGCTTATTATATGCAAAGGCGCTATTGTATGTATTTTCTCCACCTATGCTGATATTTTCTCGAGTGGCGACAAGCTGACACCTGCTCCGAATGACCTGTCCCACGTGGAAGGCAAAGTGACCAGAGCTGGCCCCGTGCCAAGCGGATAAGCTGCACCGTGACGCTGCTCAGATTCGAACCCGGACCAGACGCCGGCGGCGGCGTTCACGCAAACCGAGCTCAGCGGCACCCCCTCTGTCTGTCCGGTAGAGTCAGGGGTGCGTTCACCGCGGCAGCCATACTGTACAACTCGGATAGGTATGTACGTTTTTGAGGGTTCGTTAAAGGGACTACCGAATCTGAGCAAGCATCCTTGACGGGCGTCCAAATTTGTTTTCGAGAGAGAAAACATTTGTATATATTTCATAATTGCACGATTTAAATTCGATACAGACAGAAAGGACTTTCTCTTGACGGGTTTGATATGCTATCCCTGCCATCACGATTCAATAAACCATGGAGCTGAAAAGCATGACATCGCATCACTGGTTACAAAGCTGGTCCCCCCCATTCTGTTTTATCTATTTCGTAAGCAATCTCCTTGTTCGCTACATGGTCTTCTAGGTGATAGTATGTGGTCTTGCAATTGACCCTATGCTTGATAAAATATCACAATACGTTTAACCATGTTAGAAAAGGCGTGAAAAGTTAATGCATCATAGGTATGAGGGGAGCCACACAGCCGCAACACCGTTCAGGTCCTCGTCAAGACAATATAGACTAACAGCCCGATGGACGGGAGCTAGCTGACCCGGTGGTAACCCTTTGCGTGTGTGCACCATTTCCAGTCATTGACGGAGAGGCGCCAGTAAGTGGCGCGGACAGCACTGCGCCAATTTAACGTTCCGGAGGCGGCCATGCAGTCTGGTAGGCGGTGCAGTTACCGCTCAGCGCGATACGAACCGAGACAACGCCAACCACTTACTGCCGCGGAGTGACGGCACAAATACCGCACGCCGAAGATAATGCCTTTCCGTGATTGCATGCAGCCGCTGTTAACACGCGCACTGGAAGTTTCCGCATAGGTCCCCAGCATGGCCAAGTTTTGACCTTTATGACCTAGTTTCACCTTGAAGATATTGACCTAGGCCAATGAAAATCGTCTATGATGAAGATTACTATGGCCCCCATCTATCCCCGAACCGACGTTTATTTACGCCACTTAGTTTCCAAGATCTTAGGGGGCCTACCAGGGCCCCCTCCAGAGCGCGTTAGTGTCTGACCCCTCTCCAGTGCGGGTGTTAAATGGGAATATTAATCAAATATTCTTAAATATAATCATTACAGAGTTCGGGAAACCATGCCGCAGAAATGTAGAACATTGGGTATCTCAATAATATACGGGAAGCGTGACGGGTAGGGTATCGGGTAGGGTAGAGCCGAGATGTAACTCTCGACCACCCACTTGGGTAATACAGAGAGTCGATTTCACATTAAACCAGATGCAGGAAGTATGGCATGCAGTTGCTGTAGGGCTGGGGGCACCCCGAACCGTCTGCACTACACTTTGGTGAAACATTCCAGAAAACCATGGCCACCCATGCGGCGCGCCCAACAGAAGCCATCGGTGTTCTGAAAGCATCGGTGTTGTGGTGCGCCAGCCTCGGTGCTGCCACCTATTCGATACTCGCCGAATCCCACAGACAGGGTGTCCGCGGGAACGACGATGTTTTTCGATATTTCAGCATTCTGAATTAAACTTTGTCCAGACAAATCTTGCGAACAATCCTCAATAATCTTTGGATATGGTAATACCATACAGATGAAAGAAATGAATTTACCAAAAGACAATATTGCTTGGGGAAATTTCAAACGGTGGGGAGAGGGGAGTCGATTTATAAATCCCTCGGGGTGTCCGGGCGCCTCCAGTGAAACGTTGAAATAAAGTAAAAACATCTTTTAAATTTCCGTGTTTTTCATTTCCAGGATTTATAATCGGTTTTGTGTTCTTTAACAGGCCTGTGAGAAGGATACAAAACTTTAAACGGAATGTGGCACCTTCACAACGTGATTTTAACTGAGATAGCCAAGTTGTAAAGCAGGTCGGAAAACCCGGTACTCCATATTTCATTTGTCTTGGAACTCGATATTTCCGTAGAAAAAAGCTAAAACCTACCTGACACCAGCCCCCCTCAGCCCCCCGTCGCCGGCAGCCATTGTTGAGCTACTGGTGTGACGACATATGCTGACGTCACGATGAGCATCAGCCAATCGAAGCCCTGGAAGCGTTTCAAGTATGGTAGTGGTTGCCAGATCGTGACATCATCCATAGGCTGATATTTATTTCTTTTTCTAGAGTATTTTTAAAAACCAAATATTGAGCTTATTGTACATTTTTGAGAGAAATCGTGAGTGGTTTCATTATTTTTCACTAAAAGTACGCCTAATAACACTAAAATCCAGGATTCGACCAAGGTGCCACATTCCCTTTAAAGGGAATGTGGCACCTTGGTCGAATCCTGTAATTTAGTGTAATTAGGGGTACTTTTGGCCGAAAATCATGGAATCGTCCATGATTTCTCTGAAAAATGTGCAATAAGCTCAATATTTTGATTGTTGATGGGAATGACCTAGGACCCTAAAAAGATGATACAGATGACAGTAACAGCGCTAAAAGACTGGCAGCCTAAAACGCCAAAGTCCAGAAACTACAACGTCTAAACCCTAAAAAGCCCAAAAAGGCTACGTCAAGGTAAAGATAAGAAGAAAAAAGCGTGGGATGAGGTAAATACAACGTTTCGGTCTTGGACCGTCGTCAGGCGAGGGTGAAAGATGGAGGTGGCTAGAGGCCTGAGGTAACCTTTTTCCAAATACTGAGTGACTGGAGGCCTAAAGGTAAACTTTTGGTCGAAACAAAGTGTCGGCAGTCCCAATACCCTCTTGCCGAAGGTGAAATGGAACAATGTGTATGGTGTGTTATGTCTGAGCATGCGTCTGAGAAAGTGTCCCCGTATGTCGAATTTACCGCAAGAGCGGCCAGGAAGATGTTTGCGTGTTGAGAGTAGGTCTGTAGCGCCGAATGAGGAATGATTCTGCGATTTTTCTGTTTGGGCCATCACTCAGTGATGTTTGGGCCATCACTCAGTGATGGCCCAAACAGAAAAATCGCAGAATCATTCCTCATTCGGCGCTACAGACCTACTCTCAACACGCAAACATCTTCCTGGCCACTCTTGCGGTAAATTCGACATACGGGGACACTTTCTCAGACGCATGCTCAGACATAACACACCATACACATTGTTCCATTTCACCTTCGGCAAGAGGGTATTGGGACTGCCGACACTTTTGTTTCGACCAAAAGTTTACCTCAGGCCTCCAGTCACTCAGTATTTGGAAAAAGGTTACCTCAGGCCTCTAGCCACCTCCATCTTTCACCCCTCGCCTAGGTCATTCCCACAACACTCTGCAGTTTATGGCACCCTATCTTCAGCAGGCCTTCCGAGAACTTAACATTTTGATTTTTTAAATGCACCTCTAGGAAAAAATTATTATCTGCCTGTGGATGATGTCATGATCTGGCAACCACTACCATATTCCATAGGCTTCAATGGCTTCGATTGGCTGATACTCCCCGTGACGTCTGCATATGTCGTCACAGCAACAGCTGAGAACTGTGGCCTGCTGCTTGGGGTACACGTGAGTACATTTCAGATAGGGTTTTAGCTTTTCTCTACGGAAATTGTGAGTTTTAACAAAAATGATATATTGAGTACCGGGTTCTCCGGCATGCTTTACAACTTGACTATCTCAGTGAAAATCTCGTTATAAAGGTGCCACATTCCCTTTAAATAATGTCATCGTCTTTAACCATACTGATTATTGACATTGTTTCATATTTCGGCACTCCCAATCATTTTGAAAAATGCATGCCGTTCGTGGAGGTAAGGATGGATGATGCTGAGCATGACAAGAAATATACGAACAATCACGCAAAAAAGGACTCAGCCGTTAAGTTCTGGAAGAAAAGAAAACTGATATACGTGTGGTAAGATAAACAATGAACATATGACGGCGTCTCAGGCTCTGATTGAATTTGGTGAAACTTTTCATCCAGATTTGAGGTTCGATGTTTTAGACTAAAAATGACCCTGACTGAAGCCGTCTTTCATGATAAATCCATGTTTTGTGAGTGATTTCAGAAGAGAATGGTTTTCACAGGGAATGTGGCTCCTTTATAACGTGATTTTCACTGAGATAGCCAAGTTGTAAAGCATGCCAGAAAACTCGGTACTCAACATGTCATTTGTCTTGGAACTCGAAATTTCCGTAGAGATAAGCTAAAAACCTGCCTGAAATGTACCCAAAATGTATCCAAGGAGCCGGCCACAGTTGTCAGCTGTTGGTCTGACGTCATGCTGACGTCACGGCAAGTAGTCAGCTTATTGAAGCCCATTGAATATAGTAGGAGTTGCCAGATAATTACATCATGCCCAGGCAGAGGTTTATTTCTTACCATAGAGGAGCATTTTAAATATTAAAATATTGAGCTTATTGTACATTTTTCAGAAAAATCATGGACATATCCATGATTTCGGCTAAAAATACCCCCTAAATACACTAAATTCTGAGATTCAACCAAGGTGCCACATTCCCTTTAAGAAATTGTTGTGAACCTCATAAAAGCGGTGGTCCTAAATCACCCCCCCATTAAGACATAAAAAACAAGAACTAAAAATGTCCGTGTGGAGTCTTATGGAAGATATAGTGATCTACATCAAATTCGGCTAAAATTGACCAACGTCAACCTCTTCTAGGTCAAAAGAGGCAATAAACATAAAATTCAGGGCCAGACTGGGGACATACTTAGAAATACCTTGACCACGCGGAAAAGTCTAGAATTCGCTACAAACGGACAAGCACAATGAAGGGTTGTCAGAAATCACATACTCAAGCTAACGTAACTGACACTAGCACTCGTTGAGCAGCAAATGAGGGTTTGACATTGACCCATGACCTTTGGCCCTAATCTTAACCTTGGTAATCTCCAATATCAATTAATTTGTGGGAATTATCGACGCACCAACTGCCAACGTTATATGGCGTCGGCGATTCAGTCTGTTGGGATGGTTTCTCCGAGGTAGAATTGCTGCTTGCTCAGAGAAACCACCGGGTCCTGAACCCGGGTCGGCCCCGTGGAAAGCGAGCACGCTAGCCCCCACACCACCCCGTAATATAAGGCACGCAATGGACGACTGAGTTCCTTGGACTGTTTTCTTTTGTGCAGCATCACCATATCATTTCGACACACGACACAAGCGTCTCCACTGCGGCCGGCGCAGCGGCGGCAGGCTGCCACGTCCGTGCCAGGACCGCGGTGGAGAACCCTGCATCCTGGTCTGTTCCCACTTCAGTTCTGGGTGACCTGTACGCTAGGGCGGTTCGGCACAGTGAGGCTGGATCGTGCCTGTGCTGACTATGACGTTACCATGGCTCGTCGGTGCTCCTTCAGTAGCTGAGGTCAGCACTGCTGTGTTGGGTTGTGTCAGTGCAGACTCCCGAATATAATACTCGTCAGTGCTCCTTCGCTGGGTCGAATCGGCAAACCTGTGCTGGAGCGTGCCAGTGCACTCCGGAATACCATTTCTGATCAGTGCTCTTTCCGCAGGTGGTGTCGGCGCTGCTGTATTGGGTATAGGCGGATCCAGGATTGCCAATCGAGGGGGCACCTTCCCGGGGGGAGGGACGCCACTTTTGACCGGCAAAACCTATCAGGTGGGCGCAAAATCCTATCAGTGGGCGCATATTTTCGCATCCTGGGGGGGGTTGGGAAGCGACATTTCAGGGGGGCGCCATCGACATTTCAAGGGGCACCGTGACCATTTCAGGGGGCGCCGAGGGTCAATCGGGGGTACGTGCCCCCTTTGGCCCCTGGATCCGCCTATGGTATTGAGAGCTGGAATACCAGTGCTGCTCTGTTGAGAGCCGGTATATCAGTGCTACTATCTTTAGAAGTGGTATAATAGTGCTGCTGTGCTGAGAGCTGGTACATCAAAGCTGCAGTGTTGATAACCGGTACAGCAGTGCTGCTGTGTTGAGAGCTGGTACAGCAGTGTTGAGAGGTGTTACAGCAGTGCCGGTCAGACAGAGCCGCCGGCCGGGCCTTCTTACCCGGCGGAGAGCCGCACATGGGCATGTAGTCGGCGGGGCCTCTTACCCGGCGGAGAGCCGCACATGGGCATGTAGTCGGCGGGGCGGGCCTCTTACCCGGCGGAGAGCAGCACATGGGCATGTAGTCGGCGGGGGGGCCGGACCTCTTACCCGGCGGAGAGCCGCACATGGGCATGTAGTCGGCGGGGCGGGCCGGACCTCTTACCCGGCGGAGAGCCCACATGGGCATGTAGTCGGCGGGGCGGGCCGGACCTCTTACCCGGCGGAGAGCCGCACATGGGCATGTAGTCGGCGGGGGCGGGCGGGGCCTCTTACCCGGCGGAGAGCCGCACATGGGCATGTAGTCGGCGGGGCCTCTTACCCGGCGGAGAGCCGCACATGGGCATGTAGTCGGCGGGGGCGGGCCGGACCTCTTACCCGGCGGAGAGCAGCACATGGGCATGTAGTCGGCGGGGGCGGGCCGGACCTCTTACCCGGCGGAGAGCCCACATGGGCATGTAGTCGGCGGGGCGGGCCGGACCTCTTACCCGGCGGAGAGCCGCACATGGGCATGTAGTCGGCGGGGGCGGGCCGGACCTCTTACCCGGCGGAGAGCCGCACATGGGCATGTAGTCGGCGGGGGCGGGCCGGACCTCTTACCCGGCGGAGAGCCGCACATGGGCATGTAGTCGGCGGGGGCGGGCGGGGCCTCTTACCCGGCGGAGAGCCGCACATGGGCATGTAGTCGGCGGGGGCGGGCGGGGCCGCCAGCTGGTACTCGGCCGGGCACATGTACTTGAAGTAGTGCGAGCGGCCCAGGCACAGCATGGAACCTGTACACAGCAGCGCCAGCTCACACAGCAGCCATCTCACACAGCAGCCACAGCCAGCAGCGGCGGCAGACCAGCGCACAGACAAAGCAGCGAAGCGGCACCGGACAATCCCGCGCGTGGACGACGTTGACCGGGGGACCGGACGGCAGGCAGAGCGACCACAACCCCGCTCAGCACGGTCCTAGACCGAGTGGTGAGGGGATGGGGCAGGCCGGTCACGCAGGCGAGGGCTTACCCTCCGACTGGGCGGGCGTGTCAGGGCTCACTTACGATCCGTTATGAGCTTCACTTTTAACCACCGAGTGAGACCAATAATAAGGGGCATATACCGGCTCCAACGCTCAGTGAAAAAAGCCCGTTCAAGCGCTGACTTCTATGTCGGTTTCCGGCATAGCTCCTCTTAATCATCACTAACACCTTCTTAGCGGGGAAGCAAGGCTCAGCGTTAAAGCGCCAGTCTCCTGAGCCACAGGTCCCTGATTCAGGGCCAGGTGGGTTCTCTGAATAAATACAGCCTGGTCTAAAAAAAAACTCCCAACAAGACAGAGTTAGCCACGCCATACAATATTATAACCCTAGCAACTATTATTAACAATTTCTCTGCATTCAACTAGAACAAAAGGACATAAATCCTACATCTCCCAGACCCCATACAAAGCAGGTATAGCTGTGAGTAAGATTAGTTTCTGTTGCAACTTCTTTGCCAGATGCTAACTGGGGAAGTAATTTTTCATGTCGAGAAAATATTACTTAGAAACGTACAACTGATGGACCCAATGGTAATGCGAGAAGTTGGTTTATAAATATAGAAGTCCCTTACACATTGTTTAATACAGAGATCAATGAATTCGAATACCCTCTCAAAACCACCCTTCTAAGAGCAGATCGCTACTGTAATGATACACGCTTGGATGTCTCCATTTTTAAGGGCACTTTCAATAACGGTAGACTTTTCAAATGTTTTCTACGAACAAACACCTTGCAGTTCCCTCGCCAACAGAAAACTTTAACCGTTCTTCAAATAGGTGGCACTAGAACCTTTCTGAGCTGAGCCCCGACTTACCATGAATGCGCCCGAAACAGTCGAAAACCGGAAACCCCACGAACAGACACCGCCCAAGCCTGTAGTGACATGAGCGTGGAATACCATCACCCGCGAGACAGCGGCAGGCGGCGCCAAGCAGGCAGTACACAGACAGACAGAGCCGGCGCTATTCACAGCGTACAGAGCCGGCGGCCGGCGAGCTCGGCAGAGCGGTGCGTCAGCCCGGCAGCGGCGCCACTCACCGCTGGAGAGCCGGCTGGGCTCCGAGCAGCGGATGCCGTTGACGGTGGTGCGGCCGCGGCCGGGCGTCAGCAGCACGCCGCTGCCGTCCGTCTCCAGCACGGCGTGCGACGGCTCGGCGCCCAGACCCTCGATGGCCACGTCCGGCGGGGACTGCCGGTCCGGGAGGCCGATCACCAGCCGTCCTGCAGGGCAGCAGAGCGCCGACTGACTGCAGAGACGGCGGCAGGGCGCTCATCCAGATACCGGACACAGGGAACTCAATAGGACACGGGACACAGGGCGCTCATCGAGATAACGGACACAGGGAACTCAATAGGACACGGGACACAGGGCGCTCATCGAGATAACGGACACAGGGAGCTCATCGAGATAACGGACACAGGGAGCTCATCGAGATAACGGACACAGGACGTTCATCGAAATATCGGACACAGGGCACTCATTGAGATAATGGGCACAGGGCACTCATTGAGATAATGGGCACAGGGCGCTCTTTGAGACATCGGACATGGGACAGTCATCGAGATAGCGGACACAGGGCGCTCATTCAAACACGGGACGCAGAGTGTTCACCCAGACACAACACAGAGGGGTTCAACAGGACACAGTGGGAGCGCGTTCAGCAGGGAACGGGGAGAGCCCACAGTTAGGCAAGGCAGATAGCGGAAACTCGACGAGACGCGGGATTCTCACTACCAGTACGGAAAGCAAACACCCTGCATGGGACCGACATTCTAAAATACGATGAAAAAACAGGCGAATTTCTGAGCAGGCTCGAAAACGCATAGAGGAGGGATGTCATCAGTTTGCTCGGGAAGCGGGTTACATCCCTCCGGGGGAGGGATGTTGTTACCTAGTTAACACCGCAGTGTAGCAGTGACATCACTCAGGGGTGAGGCGGGGTGTAGTTACCCCGCTCCAGTAGGGGGCTGCATCCACCAGGGGTGAGGCGGGGTGCCGTTACCTCGCTCCAGTAGGGGGCTGCATCCACCAGGGGTGAGGCGGGGTGCCGTTACCTCGCTCGGGCAGCGGAATGAAGGTGACGGCGGTGGTGGCCCGCGCTACGCCGTAGTTGACCAGGTGGGGCTTGCGTGTCTCCGGCGGCGGCGCCGGCGCGGCAGTGGCGCCCCCCTGCGGCGGCCGCCGGCTCCTGGTGCAGGCCGGTCCAGCGCGGGGAGCGGCGCTCGACACGGGCACGGCCTCAGCCATACCGGCCCTCCTGCCGCAACACAGACGCATCCAACAGTGCACACAGGCAACTGTACACAACCGGGAATATTGTCTCAGTTACAGACAAGCAACAACCACGATCTCGGGACAATGTATATCACGGAGTCAAGCATATCTAGAAACTACAGCTGAAACTTGGCCATCCGCCACAAAACATGCACAAATGGAGACAGATGCAATTGCCCACTCATAGCCCGGCCCAAAACCTCAAGGCATCCGATTTCATTAGTATTTAGGGTATAAACATATTTGCATTCCAGCAATATTTGTTTCGACAGTAACGCAGGGAGAGTCAAGAGAGCACCGATAAAACATGTCAGGCATGGCCTAGGTTACAAAAAGGTTATTCCGTGGCCGCGGTTCAGCAAATATACAGTGGTGAGTCGAGCGCTGTAAGTAACGAAGCGCGTCAATTTTCTGGCATGCCGTAACGTAGTACGATAAATAACGAGCTCGCTCCTCTTTCCAAAACCATGATTAAAGCACAATGCCGTTATCGCATGACCAGCAGCCCTATTTCATTTTCGTTCTGACGTAGCTACGGGTGCTTGTTGAGTTGAATAATCTGCACCAGGCCTCTGTTCACCACATCCCCGTACTGTGCTGACTGGGTATCAATCTTTCAGATCATATCCGAGATTTCGCCCCGCCAGGAGAATTGCTCAACTTCGAGCACGCCAAATGTAAGTCAGCAGAGCTGCGGTGATGCCAGCGCTCACACGACACTCGTGCACTGCACTTGCCAGAATGGTGGCGACGAGTGGGCATTTTCCATTCGGGAGTTGGGGTTTCCTCGAAAAAAAGTTTACCGTATCACTGTTCAGTAATCATCCAAGTCATGACTTTGTCAAACCGCCTATACCTGGATCGTGAGACGCGGCTTCTAACCACTAGACCCCCGCGCCACCCCCCTCGACCTGCACCGTCTCCTACCACTTCTGGCGGACTCACTTGTACAATCCACGGATGACAACACTGCCTACGTCCAAACATTATACGTATAGGTACCTATCTTTAATATTCCCATTCACAAAATGTTTTTTACACGTATCGTCATCCTCCCCAGTCCAACAGTACCCACTAATAAACTACCACCAACTTCCTCGCCACCGAACACGTGTGTTATAATCCGCCCCGCTACTCACTACTAACGTTTGAACTCTGCGCTGGCGGCCCGCGACCGTGACCCCGATCACCTCTGTGCCTCGCGGGCATGCGGCCGCTAATGGACAACGGCCGCTGATTGGCGGAGGCGCGTTCACGTACTTTGCGCAAAATTCAGCGGATTTTGTATTATTAAAATGAAAGTGTCGTGAAGCGAACGCGTGGACATTTTTATCGAATGACATTTTCAGAAGTTCTTAGCCATAACTTTTCTTCATTGGTTCGAATGACTTCTTAACTAATGAAGGCCACACGCGAGCCGGTCGTCGAGTTCGCTGAGGTTAGGAGCGTTGACGTGGGTATCTGCTGAGTGGGGACGGGCAGAATCGGACCCGACAGTAACCGATGGAGGGAGGGGAGGCGTTGTAAAATACAAAACTGTCTAATAACCGTCCTAGGGGCACTACCAAAATAGTGCCGAAAGATATATCCAATACAGAAGTGAATGGTAGATTGCTCAGTGTTGAATCGAGCGAAAAGCATGGGCATTTCAGTCGGACCAAAAAGCTTTATCGGCGTTTTAAGGCGCTTCACCGTACTGAGGGTATATCACAAAAACTACTATATCGCAAGAGCCAAAACTTGGGGTGAGCATCGACTTTGTTCGGCAACTAAGGGACACATCCCCTACCCCCTCCCACCACCCTTGTCATGCCAATGACCGATGGAGGAAGGGTGATGTGTATAACCTTGGCAATTGCTGCGTCGTCAAACCCGAGCACAAACCTCACTCACTCACTCACTCTCTCACTCTCTCACTCACTCACTCACTCACTCACTCACTCACTCACTCACTCACTCACTCACTCACTCACTCACTCACTCACTCACTCACTCACTCACTCACTCACTCACTCACTCACTCACTCACTCACTCACTCACTCACTCACTCACTCACTCACTCACTCCTCACTCACTCACTCACTCACTCACTCACTCACTCACTCACTCACTCACTCACCACTCACTCACTCACTCACTCCTCCTCACTCACTCTCCTCACTCTCCTCCTCTCCTCACTCACTCCACCCACTCTCACTCCACTCTCACTCACTCTCACTCCACTCTCACTCACTCTCACTCACTCTCACTCACTCTCACTCACTCTCACTCACTCTCACTCCTCTCACTCACTCTCACTCTCACTCACTCTCACTCACTCTCACTCACTCTCACTCTCACTCACTCTCACTCACTCACTCACTCACTCACTCTCACTCACTCTCACTCACTCCTCACTCACTCACTCTCACTCACTCTCACTCACTCTCACTCACTCACTCTCACTCACTCACTCACTCTCACTCACTCTCACTCACTCACTCACTCTCTCACTCACTCCACTCACTCTCACTCACTCTCACTCACTCACTCACTCTCACTCACTCTCACTCACTCCCACTCACTCACTCTCACTCACTCTCACTCACTCTCACTCACTCACTCACTCACTCCACTCACTCTCACTCACTCTCACTCACTCACTCACTCCCACTCACTCCCACTCACTCACTCCACTCACTCACTCCCACTCACTCCCACTCACTCCCACTCACTCCCACTCACTCCCACTCACTCCCACTCACTCCCTCACTCCCACTCACTCCCACTCACTCCCACTCACTCCCACTCCTCCCACTCCTCCCACTCACTCCCACTCACTCCCACTCACTCCCACTCTCACTCCCACTCACTCCCACTCTCTCCCACTCTCTCCCACTCTCTCCCACTCTCTCCCACTCTCTCCCACTCTCTCCCACTCTCTCCCTCTCTCTCCCACTCTCTCCCACTCTCTCCCACTCACTCTCTCCCACTCTCACTCCCACTCTCTCCCACTCTCTCCTCTCTCTCTCTCTCTCTCTCTCTCTCTCTCTCTCTCTCTCTCTCTCTCTCTCTCTCTCTCTCTCTCTCTCTCTCTCTCTCTCTCTCTCTCTCTCTCCTCTCTCTCTCTCTCTCTCTCTCTCTCTCTCTCTCTCTCTCTCTCTCTCTCTCTCTCTCTCTCTCTCTCTCTCTCTCTCTCTCTCTCTCTCTCTCTCTCTCTCTCTCTCTCTCTCTCTCTCTCTCTCTCTCTCTCTCTCTCTCTCTCTCTCTCTCTCTCTCTCTCTCTCTCTCTCTCTCTCTCTCTCTCTCTCTCTCTCTCTCTCTCTCTCTCTCTCTCTCTCTCTCTCTCTCTCTCTCTCTCTCTCTCTCTCTCTCTCTCTCTCTCTCTCTCTCTCTCTCTCTCTCTCTCTCTCTCTCTCTCTCTCTCTCTCTCTCTCTCTCTCTCTCTCTCTCTCTCTCTCTCTCTCACCTGCTGTGACCGGGCACTTTCTTCACTTTCCCTTCACCCAAATAGGTATACAACTTTGTTTAATAATGATAGATTGGTTTAATAAATAGTTCTGTTTGTAGCTTAATATAATTTTGCTTAGTTCAAATTTGTTTAATATCAAAAAGAAAGCTTTAACCACTGCAGACTACTCTGCTCAACTCTGCACTGTAATGGAAATTTTTACCATCACACTGCCATGTGCTGCCAGACCTGGTTGGATATGGATGGACAAGAAGAGGATTGAAACTCAGTTTCTATTGGCAAAAGCTTTACCTGAATCATAAATAATTTGAATACATCATGATCTGATCTGAACCCAGCGTGCAAAGTATGGCATTTTCGACGAGATCTTGTTAGTGCAAGTGCCCTTAGAGACAGGAGCGGGTGGTGCGAATTTTATCAACCTGGCGCGAATTTGTAAGACTGGTGCGAGGAAGGTCACACTGAAAACCAAAAAAAAGGCTAAATGGTTATAAAGACACAGGAGGGGGCCTTGTAAAAAGTCCTCAACTAACTAATAAGCGAGGCAGCATTGCATCGTGTGGGTAGGAATGGGCGCGTTTTTCTCCATGGTATATGACAGATTGGTGCAAATTTTTTGTGGCTGGCGGTGCGAGAATTTTGGCTAACCTTAAATAAGACGTCCACTTTCCCGAAATATTTTCTGTAGAAATGATACAATTTCAGAATCAGCAAGACACCCTCTTTCCATTAAGTGAGGTCCCGTAGCACCACTCCCACTTAAACCCCGATTTTCAACACTTACTTAACCTGAACGTCGCGCCGTCCATCACAGTAAATAAACAAAACACCAGAATTGACGAAGACAATGGCAGCTGATCATCAGTCAGCTTATGGAAACCATCAGCTGACTGACGATTGGTACCTTTGTACCAGAGGTACGGCACCGCCAAGGCAGGCTCGCCAATTCGAGACATAGTTAGGTTAGGTTAGGTTAGGTTAGGTTAGGTTAGGTCAGGTAAGGTAAGGTAAGGTTAGGTTAGGTTAGGTTAGGTGTGGTTCAAACTGGTGAATTTCTCTTTTATTAATCTCTACCCATATTTTCTAGGTATAACTGAAGGAGGCCAAATTAATGCATTACGGACTAGAAAAGCGTGGTTTCCTCTGTAATCAGACATGCTGAGCTCAAATATAATACTCACTTCCCGCGCTGATTTTATTTTACGATACAATTCGGCACGAAATCCGTCATATATCTCACGACTACCGATGCACCACTGGAAGAATCGTGTAATAAACAAACACGACGTTAATTCACGATGCCAGATTGGGTTGCAGAATAATAATTCAATACAAGAATAACACTCTAGATCTCGGATAAAATACTCCAGAAAAACGCTATATGAATCAGCAGACGTCCCATCAAGGGAAATCAATCTCAACTTTCGACTGATCTCCCACACCAGCGATGAGGCACGTACAGTAAACGAAAATCCAGATTTATCAATGCAGTGTGGTCGAAAGATTTCGCGAATCAGGACAGTACGCGAGCGAAGCGAGCGGACATGAGTCCTCCGAAGCAGGGCATTTTTTTAAGGAAATATCAGTGGGGGGGGCATTTCTTGTGCTGGCCATATTAGTCTTTTCAGGGAATCAAAACCCCATTTGGAGGGGTAGGGCGTGTTCATAGACGCCTTAGTAATAAAAAATCGGTTTCCAATTTTTTCAAGTTCCATAAATTATAGATTCTGCTCAGGGCTGCTAGTTTTTATTCGGCGATAGAAGGCCAAATCCGAGTTAGAAACAGCAACAAAAAGGGTTCAAAATTTGTTTTAACAGAAATTACCAAGTAGATAAATCAAATATGCCAAAAAGGCCAGATTTGAGGCTAAAACAACCCCTAACAGTAGTCATAAACCCACAGAAAGTCGACTCGTATCGCTGTTTAGAACTAATTCGGCACCATCAATTATCTTGGCCGCACCACTCCCCGCTAACATTTAATAATTTTTATGTTTTTTTCACCTGTGAATTTCTTGCTCTTGAACAGTGGGAAATGTATGATTTTGGTAAATGGGGCGAGGGTATAGCCTCAGAGGGCGCACTTTGGCATCAACTTTCACCCAAAGGGTGTCTATAGTATCGCACCCATCGCGTCCGGTTTTCGGTGGCCGTCACTCTTGTGGATCGTCCCTCCCACCGCCATAACAGTTTTTCTGCTGCTCTGCTACTTTTTTTGGTGTCAAAACATCTTATTTAAGAGCGGAGAAGGCCAAAAGGAGCCATATTTATGCAATGATCAAACCAAAAATAGCTTAGGTCCCAGGGCCCAACAAAAGGACCAAAAGGCCAGATTCCAAGAAAGGGCCAACCGAAAAAAATCACCGGGCCAAAAACGACAAAAAAGGCTAAAATCTAGAAATTTTGCCAGAACATGGCCGGCCTGGCAGCCCTGAAGCTGCCGCGATGTATGTCAAATAAATAAACTATTTCTTATTTTTCTTTATGAGTTTCGCAAGGCAAGTAAATTTCCAAAGTATCAAACACAGATGGTTTATAATCTAAATCGAGGCAAGTTTTATGCACATACTTACTATGTTGTGGGGCTGTTGCAGTCAAAATCATTTAGTGAATGTTGTGCAAAAACCATTTTATCATTTCTGGGATTTATCGACGCCCCAACTGTCAGGGTCGTGTGGCGTCGCCAACTTTTTCCCTGTTGGAAGTGTTTCTTGGGAGCCAGTTTGATGATTCTGCCGAATATATAATCTCTCCCAATTTTTAAATTCAATGAATCGATGAGAAAAGCTAAGTAACAACTTAGACTGAGGTCAGATGTAACACGGAGCGTTTGTAACAGTGGCCATAATTCCAAATTAACCGATGGATCATCCGTAACACCGGAAATGCGCAGTCAACTGATGCCTTTTTTCGAAAAATTTGACTCGGTTCGGTTGGTAATTCGGGCAAAGTTTGCTAGCAGGTGTTCTTTACAGTGTTTTTTAATTTTTTTTAATTTTGAAAGATGTTAAGCTTATTGGCGGATGTTATAAGATACAGCCTGAACAGCTTGAATGTGCTGTAAAGAAGACTAAAGTAGCTACAAAATGAGCATAGTAGAGTGCCTCTTGCATTCAATCATTAAGTGGATATTTTTTAAGGTGGCGTGGTGCGAAGGGAGGCAATTGTAATACTTTCCTTAGGATCAAACGTAACAGTATTACAAGTTAAAAAAACTGGTTATTTACTGCACCAATGCAGTAGTTAGGTCCGTGGGTCGTTCTGGTCATCTGGATACAGAGCAGCCCGGCCCATCGGGGACTGGTCAGGGGCCGGTCATCTCTAAAATCGTTCGGCCTTTGCAAGAGACCGGACGATGGAAGCAGACCAATGTTGGCCGGAAGACCAAAAAAAACGGAAATTCTTACCGAAACACCCGAAAAGAGAGCGCTTAAAAACGGGCGTACAAAAACAAAACACAGGCAATGCCACGGTACTGGCTGGGGCGGGGGCTTCTGGTTGGATAGAAATCGATGTTTGGTTGGTTGTAGGCTATCTCCAGCGTTGTGGTTAGTTAAATTTATCCTGAGGTTACTTAGCCGAGATTTCCCGTAACTACTTGCTTTGTTTCGTTTAGCACGATGAGTGGACAGCTACTGATGGTAGTTTTTTAACACATTTTTGTGAATTGCCAATTTGGGACGAGTAATAAAACAAAATTATTATTATGCGGTGGTGTTTTGTCTTATTTTCGTTAGGTGAGTTTGCGCTTATTCAGTTATAAGAAATACTAGTCTATTTCACTGGGGGCTAATTTCCCGGCACTGGGGGCAATTGGCCTCCCAGTAAACATGTTAAAAAATGGCCTGCTCCAAAAGCCCGGCCTTTGCCGGCGTTAGCCGGCAAAGCCGAGGCCGCCGGAGGCGAAAGTCGGCACCGCAAGCTAGGTGCGCCGCAGGCAACGTCACTAAATCGAAAAAATGGTTAGGTACGGTTCGGTTATGTCATGTTTTCAAAGAAAACTTTGACTTTTAAAAGGATTTTGTTACTATCTGGAGTTATTTAAAACAAAGTTTATCAATCTAACAGTTTTTATTTTCATCAATGCGAGATTGGAAAACACCATATCTGGTATCATCTCAATATTTTCCCACACTGGTTACTGTCTCCGCCATGTGTGGTGGGGTATAATGCTACTTAGATTTTCATTTTCATTTTGGGGAATTGGTGCTTTGGCGCGAATAACTGTGTTGAGCATCGATGAGAGTGAGGTGGAAAGGGTCGAAAACCATATCTCTTAAAGGGAGATACGCAAAAAATTATTATTATGGTTTCTTGCTATTTGAAAAATCCTGATAACGAAACTATCAATTATTTTTGTATCTTCGGCAAAATTTTGGGAGGCCACTCACTTATCATCGAAATAGGTTAAAAGTTTCGATAAAATGACCATCACTTACCCATGCCCATACCCATCACTTACTTTTCGAAAACTATTTTAAGTTGAAAAGTAATGCTTTTTTATAATACAAATGTCTGTTCTCCTGTATTTGTATTTGAATTAATTTTAAAAAGCTTTTCAAAACTACAAAATGAATTAGTTTTCCCTAGAAACGGAAAAAACATAATTACTCAAGTCTTAAGCGGTTTCGTACCGCGGGTCTTGAGTCATTTTCTGCTTCAGCCCCAGGATGACAAAACTTTTGCGTCAGATAGGTCACGTGACCCAGGTTTGAGAATTCCTAGGCTTCTGATTGGTTAATTGTGATTCCTTTTAAGCCCTATATTTCTGTTTCAAAAGAGTTTTGGAATGTTGTTTTTCTAAAGTAATTTTTTTCTGTAGAAGTCCAAAGTTCTACATCACTATTTAGGATAGATATGACCCAATTCTTAGAGAAATTGATAGCCTTGGCTGTGTGTACGTCATATACATCGATATGAGGTGTACCGGTAAAGTCGTTGCAGGCCGAATTCGCAAAAATGAGAATGGGACTTCTGAAACAACTTTTTGTAACCTTTTCATATACCCAATAAAATTTTTTCGCGTATCTCTCTTTAAGCGTCTAAGTGATTAATTTGTCTTCCTTCAGAAATACCATTTTCCACACCTAACATCACGCAACTTTCTTTTGAACTATTTTTCGGAATGTGTGAATGTGCCGATGCGGTAGTTATTGTTTACATTTTGACTAAGGTCGTGGAAGTGTGTGTTGTACTTGGATTTCTGTCTTATTTCATAGCTAAAACATGAAGGAACACTCTACAGCTAAGTATGAACCACCTTTTTGTGATTTTACACATTTTTGCAGTTGGATGGTTATATGTGGGTGCGCCCAGATGCAGCCTCTGGCAGGCATACCAATGCCAGTGCTGCAGGCTGTAACACCTAGTGTGAAGATGTCTATTTTTATGGCAAGCAGGGGCGTAGGAACGGTTTGAAAAGTGGGGGGGGCCAACCTTAGAGGGGGCCCACCTCAAGGGGGCCCAGTCCACGGGGGCCTATAATTTTAAAAATTTTAGATAGCTCGTTTAGTGTAATAAGGCATGCATGCACACAAGGATGACAATGTATGGAAAGTTGAGAAATTAAATTTTTCCCTATGATTTCGAGTTGTACCTATTATGATGTAATAAATAATAGTAAAACGCCAAAAAAACTATTTTTGTTTTTTACCTAGACCCTTTTCAAATACGAAATACATTTTTAAGCTTTTTGTGAGGATTTCAATCATTTCTTACCACGAGCGCGTTTTTTATATTTACAGATGTTTAGGCCCTTTTCATTACATTTACAAAATTAAGAACTGCTTAGAAAACTACAGACAATGCTTTGATACCAAATAGCCTCACTTCGCTATGCCTAATCAACTTGTATTTGCTTATTTAATGACGAAAATGGGAACATATATGTAGGTTATTACTGATCTATTCTTTCCATCATTAGAGATTGATTTAGGTAAAGGCTGATCACAATAAATACGCCCAGCTATATTTCGATGGCTAAAATGCAGAGTTCCAGCATGACTGCAAGTGCAATGTTGGTACTTGATGGCCAGCTTTGTAATGCCGAGGAGGTGTGGGCATGGTGTTATAGTGGTTCGCAACCCTGCTTTCCACGCGACCAACTCGGGTTTAAGGCACGGCAAATTCCTTGTGCAAGGAGCAATTTGACTCCAAAGAAACCCCTCCAACAGGGAAAGAGTTGGCGACGCCATATAACCCTGGCATCGAAAGACGTCGCGCCTTTCGATGGCTCAGGGACGACTGTTGCTCGGCATTAAGTGCAGGGTCCGTGTCCGATTCATATTTTGTGTTGGAATTGATATGGAATGGAGTTTGATTGGGCCCAGTTCTCGGGACTCATTTGGAAACAATCGGGTAGTATGTTCCTTGGCTTTTTTACGAAGCGCTCCTCCTCCAGGGGCTTGCAGGCAGCGTACTACCGAACTTGAACGTTCCCACACAAGCTATCGGGGCCGTTTGGGTTTCTTGTTCTATATTACAGTTGCTGATATTTGTATATTCGTTGCGGGGGCCCACCTCAAAAGGGGGGCAGTATCCCCCTCACCCCGGTTCCTATGCCTATGCCGCCCAGGGGCCGCCAAATTATCTCGGAGGGCCCCAAAGTCCAGACCATGGCTCAGGAAACCAGATCAGTCAGCTCAAGGGCCCAGGCCAGTGCATTAGCTTTGGGACCAGCTTATCAAGGGACCCTACATAAGCACAGCACCGATAGAAGCTCATCACAGGGGAGCTCCAGATTCGCACAGGGTGCCAGATTAGCTTAGGGGCCCGGTTCAGCTCGGAGGTCCCCAGGTCGACTTATGTAGGGTCTTAAAACAGCTCAAGGGACTTCAAGCTCACAGATCCCAGCTTAGCTAAATGATGCTAGAACAGTTCAGAGGCCCCAGACCAGCTCAGGGCTCTTGTTCAGTACAGGCCAGCTCAGCTCAGGGGCCCAGATCGGCTGATATAGCGTCTCCCCTCACACCAGCTCAGGGGCTCCATTCAAGCTCACGGCCCCAACTTAGCCCAGGGACCCTAGAAGAGTTCAGGGCCCCCATACCAGATCAAAGGCCCCAGTTAGGCACAGCTGTACCCAGATTAGCTCAGGGCCCCAGCTAGGCTTAGGGGGTCCTAGGGTGGCTGATGTAGAGTCACAGAACACAGTGGCGTAGCCAGGATTCGGCCAAGGAGGGGTCCGACTACCGTCGGGGGGCCCCAGGCCGGGGTTCCCTTAGCAACCGGGCTCATCTCCTATATCTTTTGTATAGTATTTTAACATTATAACATTCACACGAAGGAAATTTTGTTATGGCTTTTTAAGCATTCATTCTTATTTTGTTTATAGCTTGGTTTTTCAATCCGACCAAGTGTTGGTAAACTAAGGTCACCAAATATTAAGGATGGCCCATAACTTATATGGTAGCGTGGCTATAATAACAGCTTTGAGCCATATTTCGGGAAGTTCAATGTTGATGCACGCATGATGTTAAACCTGAGTCTACCTCAATTCACTCGGGTAATCAGACATGAAGTTATTGGAGGTCAGTCGTTTTGAGTACGAAGAAATGATCTACGGGAAATGATTAGCAATTATTTCCCGGTGTCGAATCCATGAACTCTTTAATCAGGAAATCTCCAAAGAAACGAAAAAAACGAATAAAGATACAAGGGACATGGGAGTGTGTACTGAACGTTACATAACCTCTATTCCGTCGACAGATCCTGTTGAGATCCATTTACTTTCTTACCCTTGCTATCTTGTAAACGAGCAAATTACCAAGACAAAAGGCGCCCAAGATATCTATCGCTTTGGCTCACTCTGTTATTGTTATTTTCAACCTTGCATACCTATTTTTCTTTTTGGGATTATGCTCATTAATTTCTGTCATTACCCTAGTTTGTCTGGTTTCCTACGAAAATATTGGAAAGTTGTTTATTTCAGAATATTTAGGAATGTATTTATTGGTGTTAAGCTACTCGATTAAATGTTGACTAGCCCTGTTTGATTTGCTCTTATGATAAAATTATATTAATTTTTGCCTTTTCTTCGATAATTGTGCCTGATCGACATGTTTCAATTTGTCCTTTTTTAGTACGCAATAGGGGTAGGTACATTTTTTTCCGAGGCATATGATTTTGAAAATTTTTATTTGAGCTCTGGAGCCACCTAACACGAACACTTGGCGGCACTCACAAAGATAATTTTCGGCCGCCCTCCCGATTATATCTCAAGGGGTCTCTGAGAGTGATTCACGGCGCCTGTTGATCAAAACTGGGGGCCCCTGAGAATCTCTCGGGGCTCCTGAGATTAGTTATCGGCAGCACCTCTGAGACTAATTATTGGGCCCCCCAGATTTGCTCTGGAGGGGGAGGGGCTGAGACTGACTATCGTGACCATCCAGATTAGCTATTGGGGTCCCCTGAGGCTGTCTATGGGGTGGGGGAGGGGGCTGGGAATGACTTCCGACAGCCCGCTGAGACTTACTCTAGGGCACCCCTGAGACAAACACCGGGGGGGGTGGAATCACCCCTGAGACTGTGTCTTTGGCGTTCCTGAGACTGACTCTCGGAGGCTCCAGATTAGCTCTCGCGGGTCTAAGGCTAACTCCGGGCCCATGAAACCAAAAATCGGGAGCACCTCTGGTAATTACTCTCAGAACCCTGAGATTAACTCTCGGATGTCTCTGAGACTGACAACCGGGAGCCCTCTGAGACTAACTTTTGGGTGCTCCTTGACATTGACTCTTGGGGCCGCTTATACCAAAACTCGGGGGGGCACAGCCTGAGGCTAAATCTTGAGGGCTCCCAAAACTACCCCTCTGGGGCCCCCTGAAACCAGCACTCTGCAGATCAAATTGGACTAACTCTTGGACCCCCGGATTAACTCTCGGAGCCACCTGAAACTAAATATTGACTCCTGAGAGAGAAACCCGTGAGACTAAGAGGGCCCCCTGAGACCGACTCTTGGGGTGCTCTGAGACTCACTCTTGTGGTTCTTTGAGACAGACTCTCAGGGGGGACCCCGAGACCGAATCTCGGGGTCCCCTAAGAGAGACTCTTGGGGTCCCCTTGACCGACTCTTGGGGTTCTCTGAGACTGACTCTCAGGGGCCCCATGAAATAGACTGTTGCAGGGCCCTGAGAACCACTCTCTGGGGGGGCCCTGAGACTAGCTCGGCCCCCCTCCTCTGAGACAGACTCCCGGAGCCCCTGATACCGACTTTTGGGGCCCCTGATACCAACCCTCAGGGGCCCCCGAAATCTACTTTCGGGGGCCTTGAGACCGACTCTCAGGGCGGGGGCCGTGAGGCCGACTCGGGACGCCCTGAGAACGAATCTTCAGGGGCCCCTGAGACTAACTCTGGGGGCCACGTGATCAGAGAATCCTTTGCAGTGGTTCAGATTGGCCCAAGGGGTGGGGGTCTGCGGACGCCTAGGGCCCCTTTGGCCACACCACTGCATCCACACTTTCGGGGGCCCTCCGAAATCACCATTTGGAGGCCCCTAAAATAATTGCTCCCCTAAACCAATACTCCGCAGCCCCTTGATACTGATGCCCGGGGGTCCTAAGACCAAGCTCGGGGTCCCACTTAGATCAGGCTCAGGGGCACCCTTAGACCCATGCTCGCGCTTTTCTCAGGAGTAACTCGACACCGATGTTCCGGGGCCCTCAAGATCAATATTTCGAGCTCCCCCCAAGACTAATGCTTGGTACTCTGGAGCCCCTCGATGCCGATGCTCAGGGGTCCTGAACCCAGGTCTGGGGGCCCCTGGGACCAAACTCTGGGTCTCATGAGGCCAAAGCTCGTGCTTCACTCATGAGTCCCTCGATATCAATAGTCGGGGGCACCCCGAGGGGATCCTGAACCCCTGAGACCAAGCTTGGGGGGCCCCTGAGACCAAGCTCGAGGGGACCCAGAGACCAAGCTCGGATGCTCCCTGAGACCAAGCTCGAGGGCCCCCTGACACCAAGCTCGGGGGTTCCTTGAGACCAAGCTCGAGACCCCGTGAGACCAAGATCGAAAGGCCCGTGAGACCAAACATCGAAAGGCCCATAAGACCAAGCTTGCCCCCTGAGACCAAGCTCGGTTGTCCCCTGAGACTAAGCTCGGGGCCCCTGAGACCAAGCTCACGGGCCCCCGAGATCAATATTCGGTATTCCAGAGCCCTCGATACCGATGATCGGGGGCCCCCTGAGACGAAGCTCGGAAGACCCGTGAGACCAAGCTCGGGGCCCCTGAGTCCAAGTTCAGGGGTCCCCTGAGACCACGCTCGGGGGCCCTGAGACCAAGCTCTGGGGCACCCTGAGACCAAAATCGAAAGGCCCGTGAGACCAAGATCGAAAGGTTCGTGAGTCCGAGCTCAGGGGGCCCCTGAGACCAAGCTCAGGCGTTCCCTGAGACCAAGCTCGGAGGGCCCCTGACACCGAGCTCGGGGCCCCTGAGACAAAGCTCGGGGGGCGCTGAGACCAAGCTCGGTGGCCCTCTGAGACCAAGATCAGGGCCCACGAGACCAATGCTCATGTTTTCCAGTGCATACGGTCAGCCTTATGCATCAGATGCCCTCGGATGCCCCCTGAAACCAAGCTTGAGGGCCCCTGAAACTAAGCTCGGGGAGAGGGGGCCTAAGACCAAGCTTGGGGACATCCCTGAGACCAAGCTCGGGGGGCCTGAGACCAAGCTCGGGGGGTTATCTGAGACCAAGCGCGGAGGGCTCCCTGACACCAAGCTCGGGGGCCCCTGAGACCAAGCTCGGGGGCCCTGAGACCAAACTCGAAATGCCCTCTGATACCAAGCTCGGGAGCTCCCTGAGACCAAGCTCGGAGGGCCCCCAGACACCAAGCTCGGGGCCCCTGAGACCAAGCTCGGGGGCCCCTGAGACCAAAATCGAAAGGCCCGTGAGACCGAGCTCGGGGAGGAGGGGCCCTGAGACCAAGCTCGGGGGCCCTGAGGCCAAGCTCGGGACCCCCTGAGACTGAGCGCAGGGGTCCCCCAAGATCAATATTCGGTACTCTGGAGCCCTCGATACCGATTATCGGGGGGCTCCTGAGACCAAGCTCGGGAGCCCCCCCCACCGAGACCAAGCTCAGGGGCCCCCGAGATCAATTTTTGTGTTTTTAGTGCATAAGGTCGGCCCAAGGGGGTCCGCGGACCCCAGGGACCCCCCTCCCCTGGCTACACCACTGTCAGAACATCTCAAGGGACCCATTCAAGCTCACGGCCGCCAGGTCAGTGGCTGTAAAGCCTTATAGGGGTCCCAGACCATCTCCGGGGCCCTCAGTTCAACACAGAGGCCCATATTAGGTCTGATGACCAGATAAGCTTAAGGGCCTGGATCATCCAGAGGGTCCTTGCCGGCATATTTGGGTTTTCAGAACAGTCCAGGGTTTGAATTAAAGCTTATAACCCAATTTCAAAGCAGGGGCCCTATTCCTGTGCAGGGGCCTCAGATAAGTTTAGGGTCTTCTGTGCATCACAGGGGATCCAGATTAGCTCAAAGGACAATATTAACTTTACGGTCCCAGCTCAGCTCAGGGGCCCCCCAGGTCGGTGGATATAGGTTTTGGCCAACTCACGGGGCCCTGTTCAAGGTTACGGCTCCTAGCTCAGTTTAGGCATCCTAGAACAGTTCATGCTGCCCAAACCATCTCCGGGGAGCTCAGTTCAGCTCAAAGAGCCCAGATTAGCTCGTATGGTATTAAAGGCCAGTTCAGGGGCCCCGAGAAGCTCAGGGGGCCTTAAAATCAACTCATATGACCTCAACTAAATTTAGGGGCACAGGTAAGTTTAACGGGGTTCCGGGGCAAGCTATCGGGCCAGTTTGAGTTTCTCGCTTGATATTACAGTTGTTAATATTCTTACCTCCGTTGCGGGGGCCCATCACAGAAAAGTGGGGGGGCCAGTGGCCCCTCTGGCCCCTCCGGTTCCTACGCCTATGATGGCAAGGATGCCTTTTTTGAATCATGAGAAATTTTCCCTGCTAATTTCATAAATAATGTGTACCGTTAAGCGTCAGTATACCTGCATTTAACCAAATGGATTCAGTTGCCATCTTTAATGAGAATCTAGAAACAGAACATACTAATATCGACCCACGACTGAACTTCACCAATCACACAATAATACATGGTCACAAGTAACACATTGGACATAAAAAAGCACAAAGCAGAATTGAAAGGAAAATAAGAAATGTAAGACAAACTAATTAATTTACCACACATATGAGAGAATCGAGGACCAAAAACTTCAGTGCTGTCAGCAGCAAAAGATTGAAAGAGTTTACAATCTTCTTCGTTATTTTCTCACCGTTATAAGACAACTAGGTCAGTCATGCATCAAAAATAGATTATTTCAATACTATGCATTTTTATATATAGTGTAAGAATTAGTTCAACAAAGACACAGCGGTAAGGAGGGAAAACACAAAACAACGCACGCAAATAAATAATATACCGCAAGGATTCCGCCCGTCCGTCTTGCAGAAATTTGAGAAATAATAGCCGTGTTATTCTGCCGGCAGAACGCATAATAGTGTGCTGCACTCATGCGCAGTACGGTATCTTAGAGTACAAGATACCATACTGCGCATGCGTGCGGCATACTAGTATGGGTTCTGCAGGGCAGAATAACAATGCTATTATGGGGCAGTGCTGCCGGATAACAAATCTTAAATCCCTCAAAATCTTCTCATCGATTTTACATAAACTCTCCAGTTTTTCTCCAAAGGCCTCTGTAATATCTCTCTACTAGTCTCTTGTCCCTGTCGGCCTTTCCTTGTCCCACTTCTAAGCAATATTTTGGCATACTCTATTCAGAGAATCTTTGAATCCATATATCACACTCCTACACATAAAGATCTAGCGGCAAAAGTGAGAGACAGACAGTGGCGGCGGATAAGGGGAGGGGGGGCAGTGGGAAAAAGTCCGCAATTTTAACTGGGTTCTTTTCTGAATGTTCTTGAGAGACCTGACTGGGACCTCAACAGCATCTCAGTTATGGGGGCCCTTTGCTGCCGAGGGGGCCCCATCGTCAAGGGGGCCCTTTGGAAAAATTATTGACCCCCCGTCCGAAAATAGCATCCACCGCCACTGCTGGGAACAGCCGCCTCCCTCGATCCAGTCTCGAGGATAGGCGGATTCAGGATTTGCGATGGAGGAGACATATGGTCGTGGGAGGGGGGGGTGCCATCTAAACCCATCTGAATCAAAGACTACCATTTTTTACGGAAAAGCGTCTGAACACATTTGAAAAGCACATTTGTCAGTTGTCAGGTGGGCGCCAAATCCGATGCTTGCATGCACACCAGGGGTATTGATGCTCACACGTATCCTGAGGGGGGGAGGGGGTTGGATGGGAAGCGACATTTTGGAGGGGCGCCCTGGACATTTCAGGGGACGCAGTGACCATTTCAGGGGGATTCGGAGGGTCGGTCGGAGAGAAAAGTGTCTCCACTTGCCCTCCCTCCGCCCCCTCCCCCTTACCTTAAACCTTAAAATTTTTGTCAAAATTTTAAGGTTAGGTCATCTCAGGTCAGGTCACCAGTACAGGTCAAGTGACCTGACCTCAAAAAAGTTTAAGCTAACATAAGTCGGAACAAATTGAACTCATCCGATTGAAGTGACCTGACAAAATGGTTAAAATATTTCGATGGAGAAGCGTATGGGCTACCCAAAGCCGTTTACCATTTTTCACTACCTACTGTGGTTCTGGAGATTTTAGGGGGTACCCGCGCCCCCGTCAAAGCGAAGGTGGCTCAGAGCCCCGTCAATGCACGTGTTAATCTGGTAAAACAACGAGATAAAACGTTAATCCGTACGAGATAAAACGTGTTCGAGATTAAATGTGGCGGTGTCCCAGGACGGACCACCCTGAAAGACCGTCTGGACCTTTCACGGCAGGAGAGTGTGGAGGGCTGCGCACTGGCCACTCCCTTCTTCTGTGCAGCTACCGAAAGAGGATCGGCCTGGACCCGGAGACCACGTGCCGGGAATGCGACGACGGAGAGGACGAGACCCTCCACCACGTTCTGACCAGGGGTCTAAAAAGTGAGCTTGTGGTCTCCGACTAAAATCCAAGCTTCTTAGATGGTCGCCGAACCTAATACTACATGTATTACAAAATCCGTCTTAAAAGTGGTATAAATATGGCTATAGGGAAGCACTGGCGAGTGCAAGGGGGAAGATTCCGATAAAATATAGATATAAAAAACCTATAAAATATAGATCGGGTTTCTCGATATCGATGACCTAAGCCAGAATCAAGTCATTGCCTAAGTGATTCCATGAGATTATAATTCAGTATTAAAGTCAAAATTATGATCTGAAAGCAACAAAATTATACATGCTGGCCCTTAACCCTAGCCCCGGTGACCAGCATGAATCACCTATGAGCCCCCCTGGTGGGAGGGGGTTAAAAATGACACCCTCGATCTCGGAAACAAAGAAAGATAGAAGCGGAAAAAGCGATCGAAAGGTCGTCGGAAATGCAATCGGTGTTACTCCCGGAATTTTTGCGGAAGGTCAATACTGTGGTCACCAGAGGGGAATAATTAATATACGTCAAAATGTATCAAATGCAGTGCTCTATAAAACCTTGCTTATCTCCGTACGCAAAATAGCCGGAACCACTTTCTCAACGCTATTCGACAGAGCCGGACCAGCTCTTTCACTAAGGCAACATCCATTTTCATATCGGTTCAAAGGCTAGGGTGCAACAGGACACTGAATATTGGGCATGTTATCACGTAGCTTCAAGTTATAAGAGGAAGAACGCTCGCATTGGGCGTGATATGTCGGACCTAAAAGCCAATGTTGGAGAGTGATCAGCCATTTATACGTACTACGCAGTCATGAATACGTATCGATAGTGCCCACTAATCTTAGGCTAAGTCTGTTTGGAGGTCAATCGAAGTCAAAGATGACACACTGCCCGTACACAAGGGCAATTAAATGGGCACCGAAAGCGGTAGGACGGGGTACCTACGCATCCTCCGGTTGGCCAACCAGGGGAGGTCTCCCCAAATTTTCAGTTCATCGTCATTAATGCTGTCAGGTACCAAATATGCTCACAATTCCCCTGCCCCGGTCAGCACCAGCCCGGGTCCGTTCCCCTGTAAAAACTCCGTGGGAGCGCCCCTGGGCATTAACGTTTTCGCCCATCACTTCTATACCAAGCAAGATACAACCATGATTGATGCACCATTGTTGTTCTCTCATCAATAATGGTTTTATTTTGTGTCCATCCATGTGAAAAATTGTTAGGCCTTATCTTAGAGACAGATAAAAGGGTTTGAAGCACCTTAAAAAAGAGCCTCAGAAGCAGTTCCGATGTTTCATTTAACTAGAGAAAAATGTTTTCATGTACATACGTGCGTCGTGAAATACTTGTGATTCTTCACCTTGAGGCGCCACAAATCAGATAAATTCCTGTGGCATTTCAAATAAATAATTCAAACATTATTCATTGGCAACATTTCCTCAGAAGTGCAGTGGAAAATATCAACAATTGCTAAGATGAGGCCCAATTTTCGCTCCATTGTTGAACATGGTTCTACTCAAAGCAATAGCAATGCTGTCTCTTGGGAATAACCTTGTTTTCTTTGCATGACATCATTCCCATGATAACTATTTCCAAAGCTCTTAATTGATGCATTTTAGCATTAATAATCAGGACTGAAAAAGTTTCCAGAATAGTTGCTGATGACCCATTTGGACCAGGATTGGGTACTGAGAAGAACAGTTTGCATTTCAGAAACCTGTTCTTTTGTGGTGGACACAATCTCTCTGTGATATTTCTGCTGTACCTCTGTGGCAGTGCTTCCATATTTCATCCATACTAGAGAAAACAAAATGATTCATTTTTCTTGTGACAAAACATACCAGATATTATCAGAAACTTGGATGCACATAATCAGTCAGTTAAAAAACATACACACACAGCCTGATCACCCAATGTGCATTCATCTGTGCAAAAGACACAGCTTATTCTATGTTTGGCAGACTTGGATTGGACCATTGTCCATGCAGTGGAATCTTCTGGCAAATTGGAAATGGTTTATCACATCTTTGTGCTGTGCAGGAATGCACATTTATATCCCTTAAGGGGTACCAATGCACAGAGATGGATCTAGGATTTTAGTAAGGGGCAGCCCTCTGAGATTGCATGCTGTCAACCAAAAGGGCACACTTCACCCAAAAGGGTGGCTATCATCATCAATCAGTGGGAAAAAAACTGTGGTTGGTGTGACTTAAAAATAGTAACAATGCCATAAATGGGAATGCTTGACCCATAGATGGGAACACCCATTCTCAATTATGGGAATGCATGAGACCATTTTCCAGAACAACATTTTAGGCCATGAAACAAACTTTTGTTCTTTCTACCTGGCTTATTTCTGTTCTTAAAATTTTAGAGGACATTTATCTTTGAAGCAGAAACAGGAAATCATACTTTATACCCTGCTTTAAATATTGAAGCTCAACATGTTTATTATGATCATTCACATGTCTTGGTGCATCTGTGTAAATAAAACACTAGTCATATACAAAATCAAATAATAGATACCTAGTGAAACAATAAAAAAGTTTTTAATATTTGATTTATATTGCCACTTGAGATAATAATATATACAGACCAAGACATATGGCCATACAGAACATGATGTGAGCCAACCTAGCACAACAAAACCTGTTTTCAGCACCTTTAATGCCATTTTTCACAACTTCTAAACTTCAAAGCTCCATCTGTAGCCCCATCATATGTATTCTAGTGGTGGGGGCAGTAGCAAGGTATTTTCTGCCTCACAGACCTGGTTTTATCAGTTTTGGGGTACCCTTTTCCCAGTGACCCAAAATAGGTTTTGCGCTAGGGTGTCGAGTGGAAAATTCAGCTCGGAATGTATGGCGAGTGAGTGGAAAATTGCTCTCAAAATGTATGGCAGAGTAAAAATTTTCAAATTTTGTACTCAGGTGGTTAACTCTCAGAGCCCTTGTTTGAACTGAAGGATGGATATTTCCTTTAATTTTCTCAAAGTAAATATTTTTAAATCATCCCCAAACAGCATTGTTTGACCATTCCCATGTGAGAAATTTGGGTTAAGCAGGTAAATCTTTACCAGCTGAAACCCCCTGATGCAGTCTCCAATTTTTTTATGGAGTTGGTGAATTTCCACAAATAAAAAACTTTTTGGAAGGCCTCTGAGACCAACCTTTGGGGGAAAGAACTCTGGGAGCCACTAAAACTCTTGGGGGCTTCCCTAGACCAACTCTTGTGCCCCTCCACTCCCACACGACCAGCTTTTAAGGGCCCCTGAGACGAAATATCAGGGCCCCCTTAGACAACTCGGTAATGAGGTAGCTGGCTTCACACATGTTGCCAGATAACTACAGGTTGATCTGTATGATAAGTGCCACAGTTAAAAAGTTCCAACGGATCAAAACTTCCATTAATTAGAATTGCTACAGGTTAATATATATCATAAGTGCCACTGTTCAAAACTTCATCCAGTGCAATATTCCAAGCGCCACAACTGGCGCTGACCACAACTGGTTAGGTTAGGTTAGGTTAGGTTAGGTTAGGTTAGGTTAGGTTAGGTTAGGTTAGGATAGGATAGGATAGGATAGGTTAGGTAAGGTTAGGTTAGGTTAGGTTAGGTTAGGTTAGGTTAGGCTAGGCTAGGCTAGGCTAGGCTAGGCTAGGCTAGGCTAGGCTAAGCTAGGCTTGGCTTGGCTAGGCTAGGCTAGGCTTGGTTAGGTTAAGTAGGCACGCAGCGTATCCACAGCAGCTGATGAAGGCAAAAGTGCCACCAGGAGGTTAGGTGCGCCACAGGCCAGCTTGCTGAGTCGAGAAAAGGTTAGGTCAGGTTTGGTTACATTGTGCTACATGTAGAAATATTAAAAAAAGAATTACCAAAGGTTTTTGAAAAAGTGTCACTCAGCAATGCAAAAAAACAGTTTTGGCACTAGGAACATTTCAAAGAAGGATGTTTCAGCAACGCCAAAAACAGCTAGACCACTTGGAATATTTCACTGGAGGAAGCTTTGAACAGTGGCACTTACGATCTGGATCAACCTGTGGCGCTTTTGTTTGGAAGGAAGTTTTGATTCATGGGAGCTTTCTGGATCAACCTGCGGTGCTTTTGTTTGAAAGGAAGTTTTGATTCATAGGAGCTTTTGAACTGTGGTACTTATGATGTGGATTTAGCTTGCTGTGATTCTATCTGGCAACATGTGTGAAGCCAGCTACCTCGTTACCGACAACTCTGCAGAGGGGCCTCCGAGATCGGCAGGTGGTGAAAAATGAAAAGGGATTTTTTCATGCAATACCTAGTTCCAAAATTAGTTATCTACGCATACACTGCATAGTTTTCCTGTCCGGGACAACGCCCCTCCTATACCTATACCTATAGCTATCGGAATTTTGGAGGCCACTCCTGGCCTCAATCACTGCACCTCGCATACACCTATGCTAGGGCCCAGTAGAGCCTTGGTTTACACTTAACTAACCCAGACGAAACTACAAACTTTCTATCATGGCAATAAACTCTTCCAGACTCTTGCTAAAAGTTTCTTTTCTTTACCTGTCAATTCCCCTGCTTCTCTTCACATATATACTCACCTTCATATGAGTATGCTGCTTTCTATCAATATTAATCGAAGCTGTTGCAGGCATATTTTTTTCATACAATGAATTTTACATACACGGATTATAATAGTGACGATTTCTGACACATTTGGAACCTTCGATGGTTGTGTATCCTAAAAAGCCTATATCTGCAGTTTTGAATCAAGTTTTAACAATCAAGTATTCTTAATTTTCTCAAAACATAGCTTCATGACAATTTTTTAGGAAATATTGCGTTTTTTTAAATCCAGATAAGTTCGGTTTCTTCAATCCAATATTTTCATCTCTTCTACGATTCATAAGCGGTGCAGGTGAAACATTTTCGGCGCATGCTTGATGTTCTGTAAAAAAGAAGGCAGGGAAGGCCTTGGGCAGGGCCGGGGCCCTATGGAAACGTCTACAGCTCAAAACGTCTACACTACAATTCATCTACAGGTAAAACGTCTACGACTAAAATCGTCTACAGCTAAAATCGTCTACAACCAAAATCGTCTACAATTATATTATCTACAGCTCATAAAGTCTACAAAATGCTCCGTTAGGGGAGACTAAAATCGTCTACAACTAAAATCGTCTACAACTAAAATCGTCTACAAAACCAATATCTACAATAAGGAGGTCAAAATAACAACAGTTCACATAGTCCACAAAATGAAATGCTCAGATAAGGACTTTCTAGCCCTCGTGCTCTAAGGTATATGAAAAAGACGCTAGATGGCAGGAAAACCGTATAGTGCAGCGCACAATGGGATAGGTGTCTTTGTAGTATAATAAGAAATAAGAATGGATAATAGTGTAAAAGTAAAGGTATTTTGCGGTAGTTGCGCTGATTGGTTTCCCGCGCTTTCACAGCCCTGGTTTTTTATGGCGGAAATGATGAAAACACTTATAGGTTCAATGACCCTGAATACGCGGGAACCATAGGCGGATAGAGGATTTCAAACAGGGAGGAGCTCTTGCTCAGGAGCGGACGATATCTTGGGACAGATCATAGGCCGGGTTAGAGGGGATAGCCTTTCCCCTTGGACTGAGCTCTGTGATGACTGATGGGCGTTTCGTGAATTGATATTGGGAGATCCCAACGCCACCTAAATGTTGTCCTTACTCTTGGGACCCACCCTTGGATCCACCGAGACCAACTGTTGAGGGCCCCCAAAACCAACACTCGGGGCGCCCAGAGACCAACTCTTTGGTGGCTCCGAGACGATGGAACAATTGTTTGGCACGGATACCATCTCTGGGGGCCCAAATGGTTTGTCTTGAAGCGTCCAAGCCATAGGCGGATCCAGGATTTCTATTCGGGGAGGGGGGAGGGAGCACCTTCCAGGGGACGGGGGGCATCCGGACCAGGGGGCGCCACTTTTGACCGGCAAAACCTATCATGCGGGTGCAAAATCCTATCGATGGGTGCCAATTTCCGCATTCCTGGGGGGTGGGAAGCGACGTTACAGGGGGGGGTGGCGCCGTGACCATTTCAGGGGGCACCAAGGAGCGATCGGGGGCACGTGCCCCCTTTGCCCCCCTGGATCCTCCTATGGCCCAAACATGTTGGATCCAGAACTTCATTTAGGGAGGGTGGCTATGGGACTTGACCCTTCTTTATTGCTCCGAAACAGTCTCCAGCTATGCAGGTAATATCCGCCCCGGTGGGCCCCTGAGCCAACTTCGCCATGGAGGGGGAAGGTATTCAACCCCCCCCCCCCTCCTCGAACTCGGCTCCTATACAGGATAGCGAAAAAGTTCGAACTCTGGTGGATGGCTCATACCAAGTCATGAAGAAACTACATTAGTCACTTTTTGACTCCGGTCAATATTGAGGTCATGGCAGGTCAAAAAAAGGTGGCATAGTTTCGGGGCTCTGGCGTCCGACTGAGTGGTGTTAGAATAGTTTGGGCACCATTCGGATTGCTTCCTCTTGTTACGACTAATCGAATAATGTATAATATGACTATACTAGGTCAAAATGCAAAAATGACCTGACCTGAGGCCAGGTCAAGGTCACTATCTGATCTAGCATAGCCAATATGCACATCCATTGATTCGTAATAACACCCTAAACGTAATGGTATCAAAATGAAAGCTTCATCGTCATGTCCTCCTGAGCTATTGACCCAGGTCTAAAAATCTGCTTATGTAGCAGTGTCTATGAAAACAGCAGGAGTTCGATACTCTATGTTCAGATTATATTCATCATTTCTATAATCGCCACAAATCATACATCATTTGAAAGCCCTTACCGAGACCATTCCGAAACAGGTCTTTATATTGCTCTATCGCCTAGCGTTCTTGACATAGAGCACAAAATGTGCCGTAAACATCAATTTTGGCCGTAATGTATTAAATGCCATTGACTTTAGCATAAGACCCAACGGATCACCAAACACGGGGACATTTGATTTTGCTTAAAATCGGTATGCAAGCCAAGAAACATGACATACAAAACCAGTTCCTGGTTTTTTGCGGGGCACAGCTTGGTTCAGGCTCCAGAGGCTGTTGAAGTGAACGTCAAATCCTTCGTATCCCGAGGTCAACGGAATTATTTTCGCTCCCCTGAAAAGAATCATGTCAAATCATACCAGGGATGCGGAGCCGGAGCCGGAGCCGGTCGGAGCCGACCATTCTACCCGGAGCCAGAGCCGCCGAAACACTTTTGATCGGAGCCGGAGCCGTCAGAAAGGGTCCGGCACCGGCTCCCAAAGAGCTCTAAAATTACCAAAAATCAAACGTGAAATGGTCACATTTTACCTCGTGAGATGTCGCATGGAAACACATTTATTTACCTGAAATATTACACTTTCTAAATATGTTATGTATATCGAGATAAGTGAAATCTTGCAACTAGGGTGTTCCGTAGACGGTCTCACTCTCAGGCAGGGGATGCGCTCCGGCCATTTAGCATGGGCAGAAATTGGCAACAAATGAAAGCATTGGCGAACACTGGCGGATCCATGGGGGGAGGGTGGCAAAAAGGCAGTTTCCTCCAAACCACCCATTTTTGGCGATTTTATGCCGATTTTCTTCTTCAAACCATGTTTTTCACGATTTACCCCATACCGTCGGCCTGCATCCGCCCCTGTTGGCAGACGCAGGTGGAGGCCATTCCGGCCATGGACCCCCCAAAGCCCTGGAAGGAGGGGGGCAGACTATCTTTGGCCCCCAAAGGCCGAATAAATTTTTTGAAAAAGGTATTTACACTAGGTCTGTCGAGCAATAAAATATTTGCTCCCACCCCCGTTCCCCCCCTAGGAGAGTTATCATGTACTCGGAGAAGTAGTTTATACTAGGTCTGCCGAGAACCGAAATCGCACATCCCGTCCCCCCCAAAGGGGGAGAGACAGATTTGGGTTTGCCCCCCACCCCCAAACTGGGTTCTGCGTCCGCCCTTGATTATGAAAGAGTATGGTTTTTGTTTCTTAAATTATTCTCCAAACATTTATCTATTCAAAAACCTAAGTTTCATTGCAACCGTGCCTCAAACCTACCCATCACATCCGTTAGAAAATCAACATCCCCATGACAGCACTCAATCGCATGCGATGAAGCTACTGCTTACTAATCCCAGGTCCAGACTAAGAGCAGACATATTGAGAGGCAATGTTGCTGCTCCGCTCCAACCGCGATCAAGTGGTGTAGTGAGCGAACCAGCTGCTGGGCACTGGGCAGTATAGGGTAGTTGGTTTCGATTTTTCTCGAAAAGGAATTATGCCATCAGCCTATCTGATGTGTTTTTCGATGTTGAACACTGTTAGCTCATCGAAAGTTTTCTTTGCGGGCCGTCCAGGCTTACTTGATCGTTGTATCTTTAATTTTTTTATGTGGGTTTGCGGGCATGTCTGGCCCATATTTCTGTTTGCCATAACAGTGCAGTGCAGTTTGCCATACGAATACACTGCAGTGTAGGTTGGTCCAGTTTTGAGGTTCTCTGGCCATTGGCATCTGGTCAAGAGAGTTCGTTCATCCAGTCGCCATTTTTCATTCGTACAAATAAATAATCACTTTGTATCTGATGGACTTTCACGCCCTTGAAAACGTGTCGATCACATTTTGGATATAGGTACCTTGCCGAAGCCGGAGCCGGAGCCGGTCGGAGCCGACTATTTTGCCCGGAGCCGGAGCCGGAGCCGTTAGGACACTTGAACCCGGAGCCGGGGCCGGAGCCGGAGCCGAAATCATAACCCCGGACCGGAGCCGGAGCCGTCCAAAATTTTCTCGGCTCCGCATCCCTGAATCATACATCAATTGAAAGCTCTTACCAAGACCATTCCGAAACAGGTCTTTATATTGCTCTATCACGTCGCGTTCTTGAGATAGAGCACAAAATGTGCGCTAAAAATCAATTTTTGTCGTAATGCATTAAATACCATTGACTTTAGAATGGAACCTAAAGGATCACCAAAATCGGGGACAATTATTTCGCTTAAAACCAATATGTAAGCCAGGAAACATGAAATACAAAACTATTCCACAGCTTTTTTGCGGGGCACAGCTTGTTCAGGCTCCACAGGCTGTTGAAGTGAGCATGAAATCCTTCGTATCAAGAGGTCAACAGAATGATTTTCGCTCCTGTGAATCGAATCAGGTCAAATCATACATCAATTAAAAGCACTTACCGAGACTTTTCCAAAACTGGTCTTTATTTTGCTCTATCGCGTCGTTTTCCTGAGGTACAGCACACAACAAGCCGTAAAAATCAGTTTTGGCCGTACTGCATTAAATGCCCTTGACTTTAACATCGGAGCCTGGAGCCTGAACCAAGCTGTGCCCCCCAAAACACCGTGAACTGGTTTTTTATTTCAGATTTCCTGGCTTGCATACTGATTTTAAGCGAATTAAATTGTCTCCGATTTTGGTGATCGGTTGTGTCCGATGTTAAAGTCAATGGCATATAATGCATAACGGCCAAAATTGATTTGTAAAGCACATTTCGTGCTATATCTCAAGAACACGACGCGATAGAGCAAAACAAAGACGAGTTTCGGAATGCTCTCGGTAAGGGCTTTTAAATGATGTATAATTTGACGCAATTCGATTCACGAGAGCGAAAATCATTCTATTGACTTTGGGATATGAAGGTTTTGACGTTGGTTCAGGCTCCAGACGCTGTTGAAGTCAACGTCAAATCCTTGGTATCCCAAGGTCAACAGAATGATTTATGGGGGTCCTTTTAGACCCCCTCGGGTTTTTCCAAAGTGACCAAAGAACGGCAACGCGCAGCGCCGCCAAACTTGGTCTACCTGTTCCTTCATCATTTTTACATCTTTCCTGAAAATTTTAGCTCAAGTTCATATCAGGTCAGGTCACCAGGCCAGGTGAAGTTGCCTCACCTAAAAAATGCTTAGTACTGCATCACTAAAAGGAGGATTAATCGATGAAGTTGAAACTCATACCACATATTGGGCCCACCAGGAGCTACAACAAACGTTCCGGGATTTTTATATTTGCGACCTAAGGTCATAAGTAGAGCATGACCTCCCCATTGTAAATACATGGGGAAATCATGAAATGAGCTTTTCTCAGTAAGTACGGATGAAATCAACTTCAAACATCGGCTACTTTCTCGTAGCCCATTTCTGAGGTTGATACCAAACATTTTGACTTGTGACCTTTGAAAGGTCACCTTAGGTCAAATAATCATTTTTGGTGTTTTGTTCTATAAATTTTTCATAAATAAAGATATAACTTTTATTTTGTCACTGAAGTGTTTGTATAGTCACTGCAAGTCAAATGATATACATCATGACTATACCAGGTCAATTTGGGTCAGACCGTTCAACTGGGTCAGGTCAAATTTTTAAATTTGACCTGGTACAGCAATATTATATATCATTCGATTTGTGTTGACGAGAGGATTGCAATGGTGCATCTACTATGACTGTACCTTGCTTGGTTTGAAAGTTATTAGCGAAAAAGGAAGCGCCCCTATGCATGGGTGGCTATGGACATTCCCAAGAACATTCCCAATATTCAGTGTCCTGTAGCTCCCTAGGCTTTGACCTGACACGAAAATCATTGCCACTGTAATGAAAGAGAAACTCAAGGGCTTTCGAATGGTGTTAAAAAAGTTTCTAGCTATCACGGTTTCTGAGATATATGAGGTTTTCTTAGTACGCCTCATATGGGCGATTTTGACCCATTTTGACCTCTGGTGACCTTGATTTTGACCCGACGAGCAAAATGACCTAACTATTTTCGATATCATTTTTTAAGAGCTTTTGATCACGATAGGTCACGATAGCTTTACCCCGCGCCCCACCGGGGGTCCGGCGCCACCTTCGCCCCACCGGGGATCATCGATAGCCCCCCTCTAACTCCGAAAATATGGGGGTTAGCGAAAATCTGTTAAGTGCATTAGAAATTTCGCGTAAATTCAGTACGAAATCACTCCGCATGTTAAGTGCTCAGGTCAATGGTTTGACCTCCAGAGGCCAAGAAAGGTCACGATAGGCTATTTTCACTCAAATATGCAATGCCTAAGAAAACTGGGCATAACTCCTATGCCATTAGAGTTATTGAGATCTGGTTAAGTATATTTGATAGGAAATTGCCAGGCCTTCTTCCGCTATGTGGAACGTAAAGATCTCCCGCCATTGGTTTGACCTCCAGAGGTCACCTCGTGACCTAATATGACCTGAGGTCACGAAAGGTTAGAAAGTGACCTTGCCGTTTATGAAATGAAAGCCAGTGACGAGATAAACACGATGGTGTTTGTTTCAGCGCTTTAGCTTAATTATGTCAAAAGTTATTGTCAAAATACTGTTTTTGACCCCTGGTGACCTCGGATGACCTTGGAAAAGTCAAAGGGCAAATATGACCCCTGGGATCCGTGAAAGGGTGTCCAAAAACGCTGTTCTGAGCAGTCTGAGCATTTGCAATCATTTTTGTGACTTTTAGATCATGAGACAGCTTTTTCCCATGTTTTTCCAATGGGAGAGGTCGCCTCGTGACCTGAACTCAGGTCACGAAATCGAAAACTCCCGGATATACACGTTGTAGACCCTGGAAGGGTCATTAAGTGTAGCAAGTTTCAAATCGATCGACAAAGAAATGTAGCTCTTATAGAGCTTCAAAGTTCAAGTGAGGTGACCTTGGTTGACCTCGCCTGGTGACCTGACTTTGGGTGACCCAGGGTAAAAGTTTTCAGGGATGGTGGGAAAATGATGAGGTGAGAGATAGAGCCCTCAACCGCGGTGCTGCGTTTCGTCGTTTTTCTGCTATCTCGAAAAAACCTTAGGGGGCCATCAATGGCCCCCGGAGGGCGAGGGTTAAGTTAGGTCACGATAGGCTATTTTCACTAAAATTTGCAATGCTCAAGAAAACTTGGCATAATTTTTATACCATTAGAGCTATTGAGATCTGGTAAAGTACATTTGATATGGAAATGTCCGACCTTTTCCCGCTATGTGGAACGTAATGACCTCCCTCCATTGTTTTGACCTCCAGAGGTCACCTCGTTACCTAATTTGACCTGAGGTCACGAAAGGTCAGAAAGTGACTTTGCCGTATAGCAAATGAAAGCCAGTGACGAGACATACACGAAGATGTTTGATTCAGAGCTCTAGCTTATTAGGTCAAAGGTTATTGTCAAAATACTGTATTTGGCCGGTGACCTTGGATGACCTTGGATAGCTCAATGGGCAAATATGGCCCCTGGGATCCGTAGAAGGGTGTCAAAGAACGTTTTTTTGAGCAAGCTGGACATTTGAAATCGTTTTTGTGACTTTTAGATCATAAGACAGCTTTTCTCCATACTTTTTCAATGGGAGAGATCACCTCGTGACCCGACCTCAGGTCACGAAATAGAAAAATCCCGGATATAAATTTTGTAGATCCTGGAGGGGTCATGAAGTATAGGAAGGTTCAAATCGATCGAATAAGAAATGTAGCTCCTATAGAGCTCAAAAGTTGAAGTCAGGTGACCTTGGTTGACCTCACCTGGTGACCTAACCTTGGGTGAACCGGGGTAAGAAATTTCAGGGATGGTGGGAACATGATGGGCTGAGAGGAAGAGCCTTCGACCGCGGAGCTGCGCATCGTCGTTTTTCTGCAATCCCGTTAAAAACCTTATGGGGACCATCGGTGGCCCCGATGGGGCGAGGGTTAAAACAAGAACCCAAAGCCAGCACGACAGCTTGTCTGGGAAAGTTCCAGTTCCTCTACAAGCCCTTGAACCGGAAGCGCTTCGTGAAAAAGGTCTAGGCACCTACTACCCTAGTGCACTCGGGTCTTCCAGGTGAACCCCCAAAACTGGACCCAATCCAACCCCAGCCCAGACCGCTCCAAGCACAAAAGGCTAACTCGGACACGCTTCCCGCACCAAACGCCGATCAGCAGCCATCCTTCGGCCATCGACAGGCGTGACGAGCCGTCGACAGGCCGTTTTCCACTAAGAAGTGAAAACAATTTACCACAGAGCTATTCGATGCGAGGGAACGGTTAGAAAAGACGTAACTAACAAGAATGTATGGAAATAAATAGTGTGGGCCTGAATGTTTGCATGACGTATTGACACCGAATGAACAGTTTTAAAACTGCTCTTAATTGTGGGTCCCTTGGGCTGGGGCCCACCTTGAGGTGGGTCACCTCCGGGGTTGCCCCCACCCCACTTTTCAATCGGTTCCCCTGTTGTTCAATGTGTGGGAAGACTTCAAGCTAAATAGTTTGAACCCACAATTGAAGTCCTCGTTGAGTCCCAGTTAAAAGGCAATGAGATGAAATGGATTACGGTCTAAACTGATTTTTGGAGCATGTTAAATTCTACCATAGGAGGGCGAAGGGCTAGATCAAAATAAAGACGTTTCAGAATGATTCCATCAAGAGCTTTCAGATTATGTATAATTTGTCTCGATAAAGCACAGGGGAGCGATCTAGATCGCTGACCCAGCTGGGTCTGCAAAAAACAAAGGGATTGCCGTTAAGTTCATCGCTATCTAATGCCTAAGCCAGTGCTGGCACCGCAAAATGTCTTGGAGCGTTTTCGCATAATACTGTGTACAGTGTGTAGACCAATTGCGTTCCAAATCAATGTGTCTCACAATTGAGGTCCTCGGTGGGAAGTTAATGGAATTTAATACACCACGGTGAGGACGGATTTTTCGGCAGAGTATTTAAGACGCTGCCATCCATGCCAGATCCCGGAGACAGCCCGGCCCGCTGACGATGGAATCGCAGGTCAAGCTATTGGTGGCCACCACAGTCGGCTCTCGACAAGGCCACCAAAGTCACCACCACCACCTGACCCTGCACACAGCACGTTTTCCAGGGGCCGCACGGCTCGTCCTTCCATGAGGTTTGCGCTATGTATAGCAACGACTTTTCCAGGCGCCAGTGAATTAAAGACGGTCCTCAACTCCATATTCAACGTGGCCAACTAGTCTTCCACAACAGTACGCCGCCCTGGTCCGTTGAAGGGGCAGTCACAGGACCACGCCGCCAGATACCAAGGAGTGAGGTCATGTCCTGCACCGCCTAGGTCATCGCCGTCGCCCAAGCTGCGCAGCCCATCCCTCCATAGATAGTCTAGTGAGACCACATCATCGAAGTCGTCGCCGCCTCCACATCCACTAAGCTCGCACGTCTCCTGGTTTTACCCTCTGATAACACTGGTCAACAGCCAAAATGGATCCGGCACGTGAGCACCTGTTTCTGCCTATTTCGATACTGCCAATTTCAAATTCAGTAACCGTTTTTTTTGCCATCGGACCTGGTTTTTTCTCCAGAGCATACCTGTTGTATAGCCCCTACACTTTCCACACACTGTCATCAGCCTAGCTTTTTGTGGAAAATATAGATCAAGGATGTCGAGAATCCGGATTATCTGCACCCAGACAATGCAGCTTATCAATATACATGTGAATTTATTGCAACGAAAGACTACCTCGCATTCAAGTGCATGAACATTGTACATTGAACAAGGTTTGCGCTCGGTCGCACAAGCTCGGTGGTATTGCAGACCGAGAGGTGAAGTCGCAACATTATATGATGATTTTATGTCAGAGTCACCTCCCTTCAAGGTCGAGTCTAAATAAAAAGTCACAGGTCAAGGTCATACCACCATTTCAAGGTCAATGACCCTAATGCCTTTGCTCGGATGATACCACCTAATATGACGTATATCATGCTATGACGTCATACGCTAGGTCACTCAATCTTGAGCTCAAAGTCGCAGGTTCAAGACAAAGGTCATGGGTCAAGGTCAAACCTTATTTTCCGCCCGATGGTTGCCATAGTGCTAGTTGCAATACACGGTATACGCAAAATGTAGTATTTTGACGTCAAAGGTCAATGCCCTTGAACGACCTTGGCCCAAAAATTTCAGAGAACATTGCCTCAGACCTTTTCTCTGTTACTTTAGGCCACTTTCTCTCCATATCCGGCTTCTCATCACATAATCACGGCATTTCCCAATGGCTACCCTGCACATACAGAATTTGACTTATATGGCCTCGTTTTACCTTGAATATATTGACCTAGGTCTATGAAAATCGGGTTTAAGGTAGAAAACCCTAGCCTCCACAAACATCTAAATGTTCATTTTCCTAGACCTCTTGGGTTTTGCACTGTCAATGTCACTGATGCTAAGAAGACTTGTACAAAGACGACACACAGACATACTGGATCCCAAAATTCTGATCTGATACATTTCTGCTGCCAGATTCGTGTTCAGCGCCACAAATTACACTAGAAACGGACTATTTTATATTGGACCACGACAAAAGTTAAATTTTGTTGACCAGCGTATTTGGTACTTACACAAACACCACCAGGAAGACCGCACAAGCTGCTATTCTCAATATCTTACGTGGTCTTTGTACAGTCTTTGTACTTTGTAAGATCCCGTGGTTGCCCCAATCAGAAAATGAAGGCGGGCGAAGTCGACGTCATTACCGAAGTGCCTCCGATTCGCACGCTCAGGAGCTCCGACTCTTCGGAAGAGGGCTAAAAGGATGGTGTACCACAGTGAACGATTGATGATGAAGAGGATGATGCTGCTGATGATGACGCTGATGATGATGATGATGTTGATGGCGAGGGTGCTTTCACGGAAACAATTTTATGCGACATCATCAGTGTCTGTTTGCAACAAGTTTGAAGTGTAGTACTTGCTAAAGTATCTATTTATATTGCATTCACGCCTACCCGAATACATTGCCAAATTAACTTTGTTTTCATGAAATTTTAGGTGTAGAGCTTCCTTTAAGTGAAAAAGGCGTAAAAGCATTACGTGACGGTCTTTGGGTCATTTCCCGATAAGTTTGGGCGGCCCAAGACTTTTGTCCTGAAAAACGGTCATCGGCCGCACAGTGCAGTGGGGAAACTATCGAACTGCGCATATAGGTAAAGTGAAGTTATTCAATGACGAATGTATTCAGGTTTGCTTCTCGGAAGGGGCAGACTACTGCCTTACATGGTATCGAAAGGCGGGTGCCCTGGTCTTCATATTTGCATCAGCACGATTCGCACGTTGCTTGCAAGCTCTCAATGTGAAGAAGTTCGCAAAATAGTTTTCGTCCTGTTCATTGTTGTTACTCACCCCTTTCCGTGTTAGAGCCGCAAACCGTCTACGTAAGACACACTGCATACAGACTGCACTCACGATTCAATCTATTGTCATTCGGTTGGGATATGGGTCATTCCGCGTCAAATCGATCAAGAAAATCCCCAACTCCCTCTGATTTTTATGAAACTTGGTAATGCGCTTCCTCCATGTAGTAAAACACCACATGCAAATTTCCAGGACCCAGTGACCTCTGGGGTCAGATCTAGAGGTCATCGAAGGTCACCAGTTGTTGCCAACTTGTCTTCAATTAAGTGTATATATATATTTATATATATATATATTCCCGTCTGAAAATAGATTGAGCAACACAATTTTGGAAAATCACTAACAAATAATTGGTCATTCTAAAGCTGTACAAAAATTTGACTTGACCTTTACCTGACCCTTGACCTAGCCCGGCCAAATTAAAAAATAATAATTTTGACCCATTTTGCCTGCTTCAAATTTAGTGAAACTTTGTCACACAGATGGCTATACCACCGTGCAAGCATGCATAAAAAAGAAAGGCGGAGACTAGAAAACTTTCTGAGATGCAGGTAGTTAAACATGGTAGTGCAGTGTGGTGTGAAATTATTGGTACCAGGATGCTTTCAAACTTGCGTGAGACACGGTACACCCCAGATGTGGCCACAATTTGCTGTTGTGATATGTCTCAATGGCGTTTGAGGAAACCTGAGACAGATGTTAGACGAGACAGAGATGCGACCCTACTACTCGGTGGAGGGTGATCCGTCGATAGCGACGATGCCCGCTAGCGACAAAACACTGAGCTATTCGTTGCTGTGAGGCTTACTAGCGCAGATGTGTCTTCAGTGAGAACAGTTGAGCAGTTTTAAGAAGAAAAAACGCACCCACAGAGTTGACTGACTTCGATTCGCAGCCTGGAACTGAATAGTCTTGATTTCTTTGACCGGAAATGGGAAACTCATCTGGATACGAACGGCGGAGTGACAGGTGGACAACATGTTCTGACCCGTTTCATCGACATGAGGGAAAAACTGTTAAAAAGGGTGTAGGCCCGTGATTACGAAATGGGTGATTCAGTATCCTGACCTGGAGTTAAATGTGAACAAATATGTTTGCACATCTTGTCGATTGATGCTTTCCAAAGGTACGGTCCCAGGTCCATCAGTGGAGCCAGCGCAAATGCCACAAGAGCCTCTCTCAGAACCAGGACCTTCTGGGCTCCATAGTATGGTCGAAAGTACAGACCCTTCAACACCAGAAACTGAGAACTCCAGCGATGGAGTCATGAATTCGGATCAATCTGTTGAGGTCATAAATCAATTGGTGCAGGCCCTAGGAGAAACGCCAATTCAGCAAAAGCGAATAAGAAGGTCTAAGAAGTACAGAAAGACGAAATTATAAAAAATCGGACTTCTCCCCATAGGAAAATTGAGTGGATCGATCCAGAGGCAGCATTTTGCATTCCTCAACCACAGGAAGAGAAAGCAAAAAACTTTGATGATATGATGAACCAACTTCGTCAGAAATTCAAAGACTCGACCAAACCCTGTGACAAAAAAAGAGTGATGACAATGGTACCAAGAACTTGGACTATTCGGAAGATTGCAAAAGGAGTTTAGCACACCTTATCATCTAGCAAGATGTGCCAAGCATCTGCAGGAAACGTCGGGCTGCCTATCAGAAACAAATCCGAAACCTAGAAAAAGTGTTAAGCCCCGACACGGCCAAGCTAGTCAAGTATTTTTATAGGGATGGCGACAAAGTCGTGAGATGCCTGGAAGTAAAGACTTCGTCACTATCCAAAACAAAGAAACAGCGAAACGGGAGAAAAGAAAGCAACGTCTCGTTCTGTGTAACCTCAAAGAGGCTTACCGATGTTTCAAAGACGCTCATCCAGAGCAAAATATTGGTTTTACCAAGTTTGTGGAACTTCGTTCGAAAGAGTGTATTTTGGCAGGAGCCAGCGGCACCTATTCAGCATGTGTTTGTGTGATTCACGAAAATGTGAGGTTAATGATGGCTGGTGGAAAAGTGTACAGCTTGAGTGTTAATGGAACTCAGTTGAAAACATTGGACCACTGTCTGGCACAAACCCAGTGCAATCCTCCCTCCCTCACTACAATGTAAGGAGCGCAAGTGTGAACAGTGACCCAAAGCAGCGAAATTCGGCGAACAGCTGCTGGCCGACTATGACAACCAGGGTTGGCAGCAGCCGGCAGAAAGTGGTTTAAACCGGCTGGCATAAACCCGGTGGCAAAAAGTGGCAAACACTATGAAATACTAAATATAACTGATATTCGCGTTGGATATGAAATGTAAAGGCATCTTCTGGGGTGAAAACGTATATTACTGTGTATTGGGAGGCTTCAGCACTCTCTTCTTCCATTTCATCACACGACTTCAATAATCTGTTCAAACCGAATGGTCTTTTATGGCTGGAACCAATCATTGGCAGATCCAGGGGAGGAGACAAGTAGCTATTCGAAGAGACAGTAGCCCACCCAAGGGGAGAGGCAGACGCAGGCACCCATGGAGGGCAGAAATGAGCCTGATCTGGCTTTTAGTACCAGTTCTACTCTCACCTTGCTGTCCCTGCCCCAAGCGTGCCGCTGT